>WBNM01039593.1:50799-63143 GCA_013399055.1 Ramphastos sulfuratus | reverse complement strand
AAAAATAAAAAAGAGAAAAAGAATCAAGTACAAGGTACAAATCCACAATGCTTGAAACACCATCTATCTGTCTGCTTGTATGTGCATGAATTTACTCCCTATAGGTGCCAAAAAAAGCAGCACAGTAAGGTAGGGAAAAGTTGAGCAGGCACAGGAAAAGGGAGAAAATTACCCAAGAAATAGATGTGCTGCAGTCCCACAAGCATTAAGCTCCACAAGAAGAACAGGGAAAGGGCATGTGGTCTCGACCCGCAAACACAGGGAACAGCAAGGCAAGAGCCAGGGCTACCCAGCAGAGCCAACTAAAGGGGACGAGGCCTCCAAGCATGCCTCCTATGGCCCCAGGCCGCAGCCCCATGCTGAGCCCTACCTTGAAGAGGGCAGCATCCTCCTCCCGGTTGTAGTCCTGCTTGCCGGCGTGCTTCCAGGGGATGCGGAAGATGCTCTTCTCATCGTTCTCCCACACCAGCCCCGGGTACTTGCCACTGTCGATCTGGTCGATCAGCCACTGGCGAAGTTTCCCGTTGCCGCAGCTCACCGAGTTCATCCCGCACTCACCTGGCTCCAAGTTCATGCCACTTGTGTCAGAAGGTTGGGTGGGGGGTTTGGGGTGCCTCGCCAAGCCCACCTCTTCGCACACGCCCAAGCACCAGCTCTCAGGGGAGCTGCAGAGGAAGGAGAGAGGAGCAGAATTGAAGGGGGAGAGGAAAACCCGCAGGTCAGGTCCTGACCGAAGTCCCCGCGTAGAGCCCCACCGGTGCCACACATATGACATCAAATAGCAGCTTCTGTGTGCAAGTGGGGCCTCCAGGACACGGGAAACACGGTACAGAGCCTCAGGAAGCTGGGCACAGCCCCCCACACACCTCCCCGGGCACCACTCACGCTGCAGACTGACAGGTTTCCCCTTGTCCCGACACTGCTTTGCATGAACATATATGAGGGGGGTTGACATTTTCACTGTGAATGACTTGAGGAACAAACCCCTTGTCCTGCTCAGAGATGAGTGAGTTTTAATTTCATTTTCTAACCAAATGAAAAAAAAAAAAAAAAGGCATAAAAATGTGGGGTTTTTTTTTTTTTTTTCATCTGACAGGGTACATACATGGTGTTAGCACACACAGAATTTGGAAGGATTCACAGAAATTTATGATTCATACAGCAGATAATTGTAAGATCAAAGGAATTTTCACAAGCTCATTTAAGCAAGACACACTGGAACGTGCTATGTCCTACACACACCTACCCCTCCAACTGCTCCCAACATAGACATAGTAGGATCCAATTCTATAGATTGCAAATACCTGTAAGTGGGAAGACACCAACCTACAGAGGAGCCTGGCAGGGAGGCCTTGTCCCCAGGAACACAGGAGCTTGCAGCCAGCAGCACAGAGCCCTGGCTGTGTGCAGCCCTAAATGGTGGGCACCTGCTGGGAAGGTCCTAATGTGAGGTTACCGACAGCACTGATGGGCATTTGGGGTCAAATTTATCTCCCTGATCTGAAAGTGCTTGAATGCTCCTGAAAGCTTCATTCGGTAGGGTTCCCCCATCACCACCAGACTTGCATCTTAATAGATAGATGTGGTGCTGGAAGATGTCATTTAGTGGTGACCTGGCAGTGCTGGGTTAATGGCTGGACTTGGCGGTCTTGGAGATCTCTTCCAACCAAAATGATTCTATGATTCTCATAAAATAGTGATTTCTTACCCATGGTCTCTGCTTCTAGTCACAAAGGAGACTTTAAGAGGTCCTTGGAAAGGTACTAGTGAAAGGCAGTAACCCTCACATCTCTCCTCACCGACAGCATCCCTCAAGACACTAAACATCTCCACCTTCTCCTCTGGACACAATGTGTCTGAGGGGCAGCCAGGACCACAGATAACAGAATCAATCCCATCATAGTGGGTGTTGGAAGGGACCTCTGGGGATCTTCTAATCCAAATCCCCTGCTAAAGCATGGTCACTCATAGCGGGTTGTCCAGGATTGCAGTATCCAGGTGGGTTTGGAATCTCTCCAGAGAAGGATACTCCACAACCTTTCTGGAATAGAACAGGTCCCCACTGGAGCCTGCACAAGACTCCAGACAGTCCTTTCCTATGCCTTACAGATAGCACGAATTGTGTCCACCCATCCATCCCCACAACCCTCCCTAGGGCACGGATCGGCAGTGCCCGGGACAGTGCACACTTCACCTCGGGAGCAGATAAGGGGCAGGTATTCTTACTGTGCTTTAATTAGGGGGCAATCAAATTATTTAAAAAAAAAAAAAAAAAAAAGGTANAAAAAAAAAAAAAAAAGGTAGCTGAGGTGCTGCCAGCACCAGAAGCAGCCCAAACGGGGACCTGCCGCGATGCCCACACCGCCCACCCCATCACACTCCCCGGCCCGTCGAGTCCCGCCGTACGGGCTGCTCTGGTCGGGTCCCGGAGGGGGCTCCCCGGTGCCGGAGTTGGGGCAGGGGAATTCCTGCTTCTTACCTCTGTGGCGGCTCGGGGAGCGGGCAGGAGCCGCCGGCTGCCGGGGCGGCTGCTGGGATCGGGCACAGCGTGACTGGGCTAGTGGCACCGGGAAGTTTCTTTATATGATGGGAGGGCAAGACGAGGAGAAGGAGGCGGGGAAGAGAGGCGGTCCTCGGCCAGAGGTGGAGCCGGCGGAGGAGAGCGGGGACTTTGTGAGCTGGAAAACATCTGAAGCAGTGACACATGCCCATTGCTGGTAAACACCGGCGGCGGGGAGAGCTGAGCCCGCGCTGGGTTTTTTTTCTATCTATACAGCCAGACACATACACATAAATAGCACGGGGAAACTCCTACCGATGGCAGCCGAGCGGCTTTTACTGTAAAAAGACCCAGATAGCTACACCCACCACAAATGGTGGCTTAGACGGCGCCGGTTGGGCCCCCGGGGTGCTCGGAGAGACAGCGGGGACATCTGCACGCACACCCACCCACCCGTTCATTCACTCACTCACTCACTCACTCATCCATCCATCCTTCCCTTCCTTCCTCCTTCTCTCTCTCTCCCACCGCGGCATGCCTACGGTGGTACCTCCCACCCGCACTGCTTGCCACCCATCCTAGCTTTGCCTGGGCCGCCAAGCCGGGAGGGTGAAGGGGATAAGAAACTCTCTGAAGTGAGGGTGAACCATTGGGTTTGGAGCTCGAGGGTCTCCCCCAGGAGCCTGTAAGGTGTGAAGCACAGGACAAAGTTGGGGCGAGCAGTTGTGCTGGATCCTGCAAGCAGCAAGATCCAATGGAGCAGTGGCAGCTGAAGCCATTGAGCTCAGGGGATGATGCCCTAGGACTGCCTATCTTAAGTACCAGAGCCGGGGGTGGGTGCTGGGGAACCTCAAAGTCCTCTCCCCTTAGGTGGTGGGGTGGGGGTGCAAGATCCAGGCTTGCAGGGAAGCCATTCTTGCCGCCTTTCAGATCTGAAATGCGTGTCTCATGCCACAACACTTTTCTTCTTATTGTTCTGTTTCAACGTCTCCAGCACACATCCATCCACATCCTCTCTGCTGTAACGCCTCAGCTCAAGAAAACAGTCATCAGGCTGCGCTGGCAGGCTGGAGGGTACCCGCAGGCTCTGGGATATTGCAAATCTTCAACGCCATCTTCTGAAATTTACATGTCATTATCACCGCCTTTTGAGGGAGAAGTGAGAAGCACAGGCGGGTTTAGGTAGTAGGTCTGTAATATCTCATCTATCCTCTAAAATAAGAGCTGGCAGTGCCCCATCCCAAATCTTTTCCATCATGAGTTAAGGCACCCCCCAAACATTAACATACGTTAACGGAGGTGATTGACTGGAGGCCACCATCCATCAAAATGAGCAACCACAGCTTTACCAAAAAGCATATAGAAGGGCTTCCTAAAAACCCAGTTTCTGTTCCTAGGGGTAGCAGTGTGGTACTCAGGGTGCCAACAGTAATTTCATTGAGTACATCTTGAAACACATCACTGTAAAACAAACCCTTCTGAGGACTTTTCTGTGGCTTTTGAAAACAGCAAATGCTGGGGCAGTGTGAAACATGCAGATTTTGATCTGTATGAGGTTGAACCCTCCAGATGTAAAACCCCCACTTTCCTTAAATGCTGGAGAAGATTTTTGGATAAAATATCTGCTCTTGTCCAAGGAAATTGATGGGTGCATAGAGAGGTGAATGAGTTACACATCTTATGGACACAAGTAGTGACAGGATGAGGATAGCTTTAGGTCAGAAGAAGTTCCATTTAGGTTAGACATTAGGAGGAAATTCTTCCCCATGAGGGTGATGAGGCATGGGAATTAGTTGCCCAAAGAAGTTGTGGAGGCTTCAAGCATGGAGAAGTTCAAAACAATATTGTATGGGATCCCTCTGCTCATGGCAGGAGGTTGAAACTGTATAACCTTGAAGGTCCCTTCCAACCCAAACCATTCTATGATTCACAAATCTTTGAGAGAAGACAAAAGCAACCATAATCATCATCACACACACACACACACCCCCCAGACAGCATATAAATGGAGAATCACCTGGCTAGGTGGGTGTCTGGGTGGAGCAAGGACTGTGTTAGGACACTATCTCTGGTTGCCCTAATGTTTGAGGCAGTGCTCAGAGCCCTGCGTGCACACTCAGCTTTTGCAAAGATGTCTTCACATGATTGAAATGTGCTAAATGTGCTAATCTCGTTAGCTTTCCCAATTCTGTTACTGGGGGTTTCTGTGCCTCAACCAGCAAAGGGGCAAAAAGAAGAAGTTTGAGACCACCACTTTGGTCTGTGAAGCAGAAAACTGATCAATAACACAACTGTGGTGTCTGCATGAATTGCTGCAGCAGTTTGCCAGCAAACTTTCATTGGGTGCTTTTTGCATACATGAAGAGGCAATCCCTCCCTACCCAGCCTGGCTGGTGAGGTGAACGCTTTCAGCATCTCAAGCCCGTTCATCTTTGTCCAGTGATTTCCACAGCACCACAAGTACCTGAACCTTCAAACATTGCCAAAAAACCCCACTTACCTTCATGGAAGTTCTCAGTGCTGGTGACTGAACTGAAGCCTTGGTGTGAAAACGTTCTTGCTGCTGTTTCACCATGACAGTCACCACTGGGGCCTTGGTTTTCACACTCTGAAGGTCATACTGACTAAAGGCATACCAAGAAAAGTGACTGTTTCTTCTCAACTGCCGTTTGCAAGCCCTTGGTGCATAGAAAGCTGTCTACTGCTTTCACCAAACCCCTCTGAAGTCCCATTGACTCACCTGGGAATTGCACCCAAGGCAGAAAAGTGAAGCCAGATCAGATGGGATGGTGGAGGTTCTCTGAAATGGATCCCTGTGGAGAAGTGTGGTGCTGAGGCAAAGGGCACATGCATAAAACATACTTGCACTCTGGAGTTTGCTGCTTCTTTCCTTCAGCAAAGTTGTTCTTGCACTGCTGGTTGCAAAGGCTCTCCTGCCTTCCCCAAAACTCATCAGTCTCCAAGACACAAGGATCTGTTGGAACAGTACATCTGTCAGCAGAAGTCTTTTGAGGATTGCTGCTCATCCAGGAGCTCTCCCCTCACTGAAGACCACAAAAAACCCTCAGATGGATGGGGGAGGGGTGGTGGTGTGTATGTTTCCTTCCCCTCTTATTAATCTTTCCACATGTTCTTTGACATCTGTGGTTATTCTTGGATGATTATTAACACCCTTTCCACCAGTACCCTGATAACATTTCTATTTTCCCAAGTGCCACACTGAATTGCTGTGGTAGGATCCAGAGGAGTGTAACTGAGCAGCCCTTTCTTGGCCATAGATCCAAACTAGATAAAAGGAAGAAATTTTTTGCATTGACAGTGGCGAGACACTGACCCAGGTTGCCCACAGAGGTGTCAGATGCCCCAGCCTTGCAAACATTTCAGGTCAGGTTGTCTGGGGCTCTGAGCAACCTGATCTAGCTGAAGATGTTCCTGCTCATTGCAAAGGGTTGAACTAGATGACCTTGAAAGGCTCCTTCAGGCTCAAACCAGTCCGTGATTCTATTTCTGCTCTGCTTCTGATGTGTTCCAATGCTCCCCAGCTTGGCTGGGGAAAGAGATTTAGGCAAAGTGAGTCTCAGGATCAGATAGCTGAAGTGAGGAACAGCTCCTGCTCAGATCTGTGGACTCTAAACCTGTGGCAAATCTCATGACATGGAAACATCCATTTGTAGATTTGTGTCTCCTTGAGGTCAGAAGCTGCTGGTGGGTACCTAACATGTTTGTTTCTATTGCAGGTTCAAGGGGTAATTAACAAATGCCATTGCTGTCTGAGGAAAACACCACCAGCTTTTGCTCTTTCCTGCTCCTTTGCTTGTGGGTTTTTTGTTGAAGAACCCCAAATCTCAGAGTTTTGTGGAAAGGGGAAACATTCAAAACTAAAAAACTCAGCTTCTTACTCTCCTTTAATGCTCGTATCAAGCAAACACTATTACCAGTCTCTGGTTTTTAAAGGATCATCCCCAACACAAAAAATTTGGAGAGGGAACCTGTCCTGAGTGCTTTTAAAACAGAGCAGAGAACCACTTTTAGAAGAATTGTCCTACTGTGGCCACCTTGTGACCATTTTTGCTTTAGCCAATCTTTGCTGGCTGTCATACCAGCATCATCTAAGTACTGTACTCAGGTTCACTGGTATCTAAGCTCAAGCCCACATTTCCTTGATTTCACAGGATCACAGGATGTTAGGGGTTGGAAGACAGCTCCAGAGATCATCAAGTCCACCCACCCATCCGGCCAGAGCAGGACCAGGGTTTGTGCATTTTGGGGTTGAGCTTCCACTTCAAAGACACTGAGCTATGAGGAGCCTAGAAAATTACTTGGAGAGGGAAAAGATTAGGATGACAAAATCACTGAAAATTAAACATAGAGCATTAGAAACACTCCACATACTGCATATGTGTTGTCCATTCTCCTCTGTTGTCTGCTGCAATCCTCTATTCAATATCAAATTTTGGGTTTTCTATTCTTTGGAGTTGGAGCACCTTTGTAAAAAGCCATGCAAATCAGGATTTTAAATGATGAAGGGCTCAGAAGTAGAGGAGCTTTGGGAGGTTTCACAGAAACAATACACAGAATCATAAAGGTATTTTCCCACCAAAATGATTCTAAGATCACCAAGTCCAACCATTGTCTAAATTTACCAAGTCTGCTGCTAAACCACATCCCTCAGTACCACATCTCCACGTTCTTTAAACACCTTTGGGAACAGATGTGGCTGCCACTGGGATTTCTTTGCCTTGAGGAAACTGAGAGACTCTTCTCTTGCTTGTGGCCATTGCAGGGTGGAAACCACTGCACGTTCATCCCTTGGAAGGAGCTATTTGAGCAACAATAGGTAGAACATAACCTGCACAATCTCAAGCACGATGTGGTTGGATCCTATCTTGCTTACTGAGGGGTAAATCCTCAGCCTGGAGTTACTGAACAGGTGGTGAGGAGGTGCAGATGGTTCTGAGAAGGAGGTGGTGGCAATGGTCTAGCAGTTTGTGTGACCTTCTTTTTGATAGATGTAAAAGAGGAACTCACAGCCCCCATTTAGTGAGCAAGGGGGACTGTAATCCAAATTATTTAAAGAATATAAATCCACTCATGAGTTGCTCTTCCTTGGACAGCAGCACAAATAATTTGTGTGCGTTTCTGTGTCAAGGGGAATCCTCTCTTATCACTCATAGTGGTACTAGGCAGGTTTGGTTGTGACCTAGGGAGAATGAACACGATCCCTACATGAGTGAACAGTGGAACTTCACTTTGAAAAGCAGTCGTCAGCCTTTTAAGATGTGCAGAAGAATGATTTAAAAGGAAATAAGTCTTACTAAGCAAGGTCTTTGGTGGAGGGTGAGAACAGGGGATAGAGAAGACATCCAGTCAGTTTCTCCTGCTATCAGTGATCATTCTGGCACGTACAGAAATCTATAAGTGCTTTCTGAAAGCTTTCAGAAACATGAAATGTTTTCATGAGCTGCAACACCACATGCAATCAGATACAGCACTGTGCTAGATGGACCCCTGGGCTGTCAGCAGCTCCAGTGCTTGGATCATGGGGCAGCCACTGTTGGCAGAGGATTTGGGGGCAAGCTCTTGCAGCCCTATGACAACTGAAACACTTGTGTTACAGCTCTGCTTGCTAGGTGCTAGGCTTGCCAGTTCAAGATAGACAGGCAGCTACTGGAGAGACTCCAATGGAGGCAACGAAGGTGCTGGGGGTGCTGACTGGAGCATTGCTCTGAGGAAGAAAGGTTGAGACACTTGCAGCTGTTTAGCCTGGAGAAGAGTAGACTGAGAGGGGATCTTCTCAATGCTGATCAATAGCTAAAGGGCAAGGAACAAGAGGATATATGGTACCCAGCAACAGGACAAGTAGCAGTGGGCACAAACTGGAACCCAGGGAATTCCATCAGAACATGAGGAAAAGCTTCTTTCCTGTGAAGATGCTGGAGCCCAGAGAGGTTGTGGAGTTTCCTTCTCCAGAGACATTCCAAACCTGCCTGGATGCTGTGATCTTGGGCAGCCTGCTGTGGGTGACTCTGCTTTTAATGGTGGAGGGGTGGACTAGAAGATCCTCAGAGATCACTTCCAACACCCACTAATCTGAGATTCCACAAATAGTGAACACATGAAAGTATAGTATCAATACGTTACTACATTTCCTCCCAGCTTTCTCTTCTTCAGATCACACCAGCTCCAGATAGAACATATAAGGAAGGGCTACAGAAACTGCAATGGTCTTGTCAGAACAGTGTTTGGATGATGCCAGGGAGAGCTGCAGCGCATTTCCAGAAGCCACGCACATCTGAAGGGTTTGCTATGGTCAGTGTTGGGCTTTACACTACAGCTCCAGAGCAGCTGAAGCAATGTGCTTTGGACCCCAGGAGGAGACGCGTACATGGATGGAGAGGGGGACATTTTCAGCAGCAGTAGGGTGCTGCTTTCTGTGCATTTTAAAACATCTTGTCTGACTTGCTGCTTTTCACATTGTCTTAGGAGAACTCTTACTATGGTCTGAATTTCACCTGACAGTTGACACTGGCCCACGCTGTCTTCTGAGGAGTCTGCAGCTGCAGTGACTGTTGGCAGCTGATGCTGCCTGGATGCCCCATCTCACTAACTCTTGGACCAGGTTGTTCTTCTCTGATGGTGACCAAAAAGGGGCCTCTGCATGCGTGGCTGCCCTTGGGTAGTATGAACAGGAAGGATACTCTGAAGGGTGACTTACTAGCACTGGCAAATGTTTCCCTTTTGAAGCAAAACACAAATTTTCACACTGCCAGCGATGACAGAGAGGCCATGCACACTTCTGTTGAAGATGCCGCATGCTAGAAAACACCAAGAAATTTCCTCACCCACTGAGCATTACTCATTTTGTTATATAATTTTTTTCCTCTTTTACTGTTAATTGGGTTAAAAAATACAGTGCCTGTTACAGAAAAATAAAAAAATATTGTGCTAATGCAATGATATGAGAATTAGAGAAGCCTTGCCATTCATGTGCCCAGGTGATCACAAAGTGATTGCCTCTCTTTACTCAGCACTGGTGAGGACACACCTTGAATACTGGGCTCAGTTTTGGGGCTTGCATTCCAAGGAGGACAGTAAGGTTCTGGACTGTGTCCAGAGAAGGACAATGAAGCCGGTGAAGGGTCTGGAGAACAAGTTTTGTAAGGAATGAAGAACAGAACAAGAGGAAGCATCCTCAAGTTGTGCCACAGGGAGATTTAGGTTGGTCCTTAGGAACACTTTTTTCACTGAAAAGGGTTGTCAAGCCCTGAAACAAGCTGCCCAGGGCAGTGGTGGAATCCTCATCCCTGGAGGGGTTTAAAAGCCACATAGGTGTGGTGCTGAGGGCCATGGTTTAGCAGTGACCTGGAAGTGCTAGGCTATCCCATAAAATTTCATCTTATGTAAGGCAAAATCATGTCATATCTCTCTATTACTCCATTAGCCTTTCCACCACACTGGCTGCTTTGAGTAGGAAACACAGAAAACGAAAACAAGAAAGAAATGGCCACTTGGTGGCCTTCACAAACTGTTGCTCAGAACACTCGTAGCCAGATCCTGCTAGCACTGAGCTGAAGAACAGTTCCCCCATCAGCTTCACTGGATACAGTGTCCTGGCTAGGAGCTTGCCTGCTGCAGTCTGTCCTTCCAAGGCAAGAGCCTGCTGCTGCCAACCTGCCAGAGCAGCTATGAAATAAATTTCCTTCCCCTGAGAGAAGAGCAGCCAAAAGCCTTTGAAGGGAATCTTGTCCGCATCCTTTCTAGCACTGCATCTCTCAGGAAAACTAATGCAGCTCCTGAAAGTTCCTTCCAGCTCCCACAGGTGCCCCTATCTTCTTGTAGAGAAGCAGTAAGAAACACCACACTCAAACTGAAGGCTTTGTTTGGCATCCCTCTATAAGCATCTTGTCTTTACCAAGCCAGGCCACTACAAACTCCATTAAAGATCAGGTTCACTGTCATATCTGTTAGCCTTTAGGATCATAGAATGGTTTAGGTTAGAAGGGACCTCAAAGATCATCTAGTCACAACCCCCCACCATAGGCAGGGACACCTCCCACTAGAACAGGTCGCTCAAGGCTTCATCCAACACCTTGAACACCTCCAGAGAGGGAGCAGCCACAACCTCCCTGGGCAACCTGTGCCTCACCACCCTCACTGGAAAGAACTTCCTCCTAACATCCAGTCTAAATCTCCCCTCTTGCAGCTTAAACACATTATTCCTCATCCTGCCATTACAAGACCTTGTAAATAGTCCCTCCCCAGCCTTCCTGTAGGCCTCCTTCAGATACTGGAAGGCTACTACAAGGTCTCCCTGAGGCTTTCTCTTCTCCAGGCTGAAGAGCCCCAACTCTCTTAGCCTGTCCTTATAGCAGAGCTGCTCCAGCCCTCTGAGCATCTTTGTGACCTCTTTTGGACTCTCTCCAACAGCTCAGTGTCCTCCTTGTGTTGGGGGCTCCAGAACTACACGCAGTACTCCAGGTGGGGCCTGACGAGAGCAAAATGGGCAGAATCCCCTCCCTTGCCCTGCTGGCCACACTGCTCTTGATGCAGCCCAGGACTCAGTTGCTGTCTGGGCTGCACTCACACTGCAGGCTCACATTGAGCTTTTCATCAACCCAGACCCCCAGGTCCTTTTCCTCAGGGCTGCTCTCAGCCATTCACCACCCAGCCTGTGTTTGTGCTTGGGATTGTAATGTGCACTGTGACTGCCCAACACACCAACAGTGATAAACTAAGAAACATTGGGAGAAAGCTCTTGAGGACTGCAGGAAAGACAGGAATTTGGCAACAACCCAAAGCCATGCCATGAGCATGAGCTTTTGGTTTCCATTACATTTTTTTTGGTGTTACTTTCAAAGATGCTCAGAGCAGACTGTGGGTCAAAACTGACAGGTTTATTATTGAAGCCATCAGGTGCCAAGAGGATTTTAAATGCACCACCTTGCTGGAAGTTCTTTTGAAACCTTAATATTACACTACACTCATCAGTAGCCTTGTTTCAATGTGATCTTCATAAAAATCCTTACACCTGATTATTCTTGAGTGATGGGAGGGAAGCTTTGTCCTAACAGTGGTCTTCCTTCTCCTGAGTCCTACTGCTTGCCTCCAGGAATGACTTTGCATGTGCAGGGCTTGATACAAATCATCCCCAAAATGCAAAGCTCCTGTTCCTAAAGCTGCAAGAACATGTGACAGACCAGGAATATGGCTCACTCCCTCTGAAGGGAGGTCTCAAAGCATAATGCTGGCTTCTGAAAACATGCACTGAAGGCTTATCTTAGGGCTGCATGTGATGTTTAAAGCTTCCCTTCAAGGTCTTCAAGGCTAATCCTCTCCCAAACAGCACATGTTCAATACTACCACCGCACACTCAGCTCCCAGTTGCCTGGGGCAAGGTTTATCATCAGAAAACCACATCACGGGTTTGTGCTGAGCTCAGCCTCAGCTGGGGAGGGCTCCTTGAACACCTCCTGGGACGGTGACTCCACCACCTCCCTGGGCAGCCCATTCCAGTGGGGAATGACTCTCTCAGTGAAGAACTTTCTCCTCACCTCGAGCCTAAACTTCCCCTGGCACAGCTTGAGACTGTCCTCTTGTTCTGGTGCTGGTTGCCTGAGAGAAGAAAGCAACCTCCTCCTGGCCACGACCACCCTTCAGGTAGTTGTAGACAGCAATAAGGTCTCCTCTGAGCCTCCTCTTCTCCAGGCTAAACAATCCCAGCTCCCTCAGCCTCTCCTCATAGGGCTTGTGCTCGAGGCCTCTCACCAGCCTCGTTGCCCTTCTCTGGACATGCTCAAGCACCTCAATGTCCTTCTTAAATTGAGGGGCCCAGAACTGGACACAG
>WBNM01039593.1:0-50546 GCA_013399055.1 Ramphastos sulfuratus | reverse complement strand
AAGATAATCTGCTCCATCACTTTCCCTGGCACTGAGGTCAGGCTGACAGGCCTGTAGTTCCCAGGTTCCTCCATCCGACCCTTCTTGTGGATGGGGATCACATTGGCCAGTTTCCAGTCGTCTGGGACCTCTCCAGTGAGCCAGGACTGGTGGAAAATGATGGAAGTAATAAGTAGTAAGGCACCACGATCACTGCCTAATT
Organism: Ramphastos sulfuratus; assembly: GCA_013399055.1. Classification (NCBI taxonomy): domain Eukaryota; kingdom Metazoa; phylum Chordata; class Aves; order Piciformes; family Ramphastidae; genus Ramphastos; species Ramphastos sulfuratus. The sequence continues at coordinate 50,344 of WBNM01039593.1, read as the reverse complement.
TTTCCATGTGATTTGGATAAAAATGGCCCTTGAGAAGTGCTTGGTGGTCAAAAGGAAGACAAAACAGTTGTGTACTTCTATTTAGAAACTGCTGGTTTCCTTAGGGGATAGAGGGAAGCCTCCTCCAAACTTAAGAGATGTCCCTAGTTCATAAAGGATTGTATTTCACATGTTCTTTGCCTCAATAATGCTATAGGACATCCAGTGTGGATGACACAGGAGTAAGGAAGTTAATCACACCACTAATCCAAGTGGTCTTCTCATAGTCTTTTGATTGTTCAAATGGCAGAATGACCCTCAGCAGAGGTAGGGTCAAACTGGAGACTGTGTCTTGTCTGCAGGGATTTAAATGGTGTAAGGAAAGGAAAAGCACCACTAAGTTCCTAATTCTTTTTCCCCAGAGAACCACCATCTGCCACTTCAACTTCCTTTGACAAAGCACTGCCAAAAGCCTTGAGCCCTGGCAGTTTACGAAGCAGCCAAGTTCTACAGTTGATTAAGCCCTGAAACAGCATGCTGTGGAAAAGGAATTTGAAAAGGGTTTAAAAAATTGGATTCAGCACATACCTTGGCCAGCAGCAATCAGTGAGAGCAGTGGAACAGGCTGCCCAGAGAGGCTGTGGAGTCTCCTTCTCTGGAGATTTTCGAAACCCACCTGGATGCAGGGGAGTTGGACTTGATCTCTGGAGGTCCCTTCCAACCTCTAAAGTTCTGTGATTCTGTGAACACCCAATGGTTTCTCCTTGGGCTGCTCTCAAGAGATGCTTGTGCTGTGAAATCCTGAACTCACCTGGAAGCACACGGAGAGGGGAAGTCTCAAGGAGAAGAGCAAAAAGTCATCCAAGTATCAATGTGAACTAGTCTGGACTCCTACAATACCTGCAGCTACTGCAGAGAAACTGTCAGGAACAGCCCTGCAGATATTAATTACTGGCTTCAAAAAAAAAAACCACACAACACACAAGCAGATCAGGTGTTAACAGTTACTTTTATTTATAAAAAAATTGTAGAATGTATTAAATACAAACATTTGGAAAAAGCAATCAAGGCTTCGCTAAGATGCCCAGGAAGAGGAAGACAGAAAAATCCAGAAGCTCACCAGGTTTAAAGTTTTCAAACCAGCTGAAGTCATCACTATAATTTTTCACTGACATCTTTATAGGCAACCAGGTTTATTACTGTCTTCTTAAAAACAAAAACAAACACCAACCAGACATGATTGGCCATATCTTCCCACTCAACCCCAAAATGCAAGGAAGCAACTCTTTCCAGGTTAAAAATCAGAGTAATAATAAATATTAATGCATTTCCCTGTTACTTACACAAAACATTTGCTTATCACCACACTTGGATATCAAGTTTAGCCCTCACCCCCACTACAAATTAAAAAAAAGAATCATACATTTCAAATCTGGCTATCCAACAAGGTGATAGAAGCTCTCTACACTTTCCAGTGAACATCAAAATGAGAACAGTGTGCTGAAGTACAGAAAAGACTGCATAATTGCCTAAACTATGAAGGCCAACTACAAAGAGGTGGACTGGGGTCTAGGTGTGTCCCAGACAGCTATAAAGTCCTACACACTGCCACTGAGAAGCTGGCTGGAAGACCAATTGTGTCACCACCTCAGTCACTCAGGTTACCTTAGGCTGCCACTGTTCTTCTACCACTCTTAAATGCAGTCTGCAGAACATACAGACACCAAACAAGATGCAGAAGCAACAGACCAGAGACCTGTTCTGTCTTTAAAGAGAGAAGCACTTCCACTCACTGACAATGAGGCAGTCTCTCATCCTCCTGCTTTACCCTGTGCCTTTTGAGCTGCAGCATAACCCATGCTGACATGGGGATATGGCCCAAAGGCCAAACTCAGTACTAAAATAGTTCCTATTGTGGGACTGACTCTTTGGGGATAACCAAACTATCAAAGTGAGCCACTACAGAATCACCTTGAGACAAACGTTAAGGGATGTCTCCCATTCTGCACTGTGTGTGTCAGAACACCAAAAGCATTGCTGACCCACCAGCACTCATGGAGGAGAGGGCCAGAAGTGTGATGAGAGACACCATGTCAGCAGTCAGCCACAGGAAGGATGGACAGACTGGATACTACAGGAGCACGGGCAAGATGCTCCTGAAAAAGATGCCCTGTGGGAACTGGCTGTATCCTAGAATGAGTAGAGGGTTGAACCACAGGACCAGCTTCCTGAGTGCATGTCAGACCCTGTTACCGAGAAAAGCATTTGCCAATGCCCCTCAGAGAAGAGGGGACTGCCAACATGGGCACTGCTGTCCTGGGGCTCCCAAACCACCCATTATACACAGAAGAGTTAAAGACTTTTCTACCAGGCAAATGCAGAGTAGTTGCTGGTTATAGCACACACATAGCAGAGTTAAAGGCTGCAACCCAAGTCAGTTCCAGCACCTTTCCCAAATCCAGCAACACCCCCCAGTGCAAGGCAGACATGGTCATCCTACTCTTGCTGCTTTCAGTAGACTTAGAGCACTTAGTGCAATGAGAACCCTGACACAGGTTTGGACTCGGATGAAACAATCAGGCCAGTTCCACCCCATTCCCTTTTTTGTCCTTTTAGGCAATTGGTGATATCAAAGACTCATATTTCACAAGCCAAAACATATCTTTTTTGAAGATACTTAAAAGATAGTAATCACTCAGAGATCACTTGGTCCCAAAAGCCTTGCTCTTCCCAAAGCAAGCAGGAAATTGCATGGACTGGAGTATCCTACAAAGATGGGAGATCAGAACATTGTGGAGAGTCAGTCTGTTTGCTGTGCTGACTGCTCCTCCTTCAGTGCACAGCTGTCAGCAGGCTACACACCACATTTAAACAAGGGGGTTGAGGTTCTATCCTCGCTGTTTGGAAGGTGCTTTTTGTTTTCTGACATCTTCAAGAAAAACAAACCTCTTACCCTCCGAGTCCATGGCAAGAAATCACAATCTTGGCATCAGTGCCAACCCCCAATGACATAATCAGAAATCAAGTCACTGCTCAGCATCCCTGGTGACATCTGAAGGTGCACTGAGGATACACTTGAGTCAAGCTCCACTCCAGAACACGCATGACCAAGAGTAAAAAAATCATCTTTGCATGAACACAGTCCCGAGTTTTCAGCTAGGTTAAAATATATTTTTACAAATGCATTCCTACAAATATGAGCACAGCAAAACAGAGAGTGGTTTTAAAATGACAGAAAAATTGAATTCAAACAACTCAGTTTTGAAACCAGTGAGAAATATGGGCAATCTCCACAAAAACAAAAACAACTCTAACTTCCTCCAGTACAGACACTTGTGAGAGATACACACACACACACTCTCAGCCACACACAACTTCACTCACTGCCAGATTAAGATTGTAGAAGGCAATTTTGAAGGTTGCATGGACAACCACAATGACAAGAACAGCATTTCTGAGGTAGCTGGAGTCAAAGAGCAAACCACAGCAGCACAGGCAAAAGCAGCAGGTGCTCACACTCACACCCAAGCCCACTCTTTGGAGACACGTTCTGGTGTGTGCAGGGGCAAGTTGAAGCAGCACGTGTTCTGCAGGGAATGAAGGTCAGCAGGGCACTGGAGACCTGGCAAAAGTCTTCTCCAGAGAAGCTTATTTTGGGAGAGCAGATGTGCAATCAAGGCTTAAATCACTGCGCATCAGCTGAGCTGCGGTAACAGCCTTGGTGCTCTTGGTCTGCGGCAGTTCTGCCGACGGCCCTGTCTCACATGCACTGAAGCAAGCAAAACTGTGGCAGTTGAAGGTGTTATTACTCAGAGCTGTCTGTCCCACTTCTCTCCACATGCTACTGCTGGTAGAAAGGGACACGTGCCCATCTCTCACCTGCTCCAGTTTACAGCCTAGCACTCAAGTCCAAGCCCACCTCCACGGTATTACTTACTAACAGACTGTGAACAGGAACAGCAGAGATAGACCCCTAGTTCCCCTTTTCAGCTGCAGTAACATCTTCGCCACATGAACAACACAGAGTTATCTAACTGCCACAGCCTGAGGCACCAGACTTCATCTCTGGGAGCCCTTTGCTAGCCTGCAACAAAAGGAGTTGAGCTAACCTCACAGCAAATGCCAGGCAATGTGCGCATATGGGGCTAATGCTTGTGGCTGGCTGGTGAACTGGCTCAGCCACAGGAGCTCACCACGTCTCTGGGCACACAGAATGCTTGATCCCACCCAGGTTGTAGAACTGCATGAACCACACTCACTCACACACACACACAGACCATGTAGTATTTGCATCAAGAAGCTTTCTACAAATCAAGTGTTTGCATGATTACTGCTGAGAGTCTCAGAGACGGGATGGAAATTATGGCAAGACGTTTTTCCAAGGCAGAAAGAAAAAAATTACCAAATCAACCTCCCACAATTAGGTCTCTGTTGTATAATTGCTGTATGAGAGAGAGGGCACAGAGGAGAAGTTATTATTCCACTGTCTTCCTCCAGTATTCTGCTGCAACTCTGCCTGTTCTTTATATTTGCTCAGAAGACTTTTGGCTTCTTGCAGGTCCTGAGAAGAGTTTTCCCCATATTCTTCCTTCAGCCACTGCCTGAACTGCAGGAATTGAACACAGAAATATAGTAAGATGAAACAAGAGCAGTACTTTAAAGAAAAGTGCTCCAAATGTTGAACATCCTTGAACAGCAACACAGAACACAAGTCACAACAGGCTGCAAGAAGATTGAAGATCAGAGTGAGCCACTCAAATGTCTGGCCTCTTTCATCCTAAGCCCAAAAAAATCAGCAGTAAAAAAAAAAAAAAAATATATATATATACTGTAGATATCAGGAAAAGTATTTCTAGGAAGGGAAACAGAAGGAGCTTTAAAAGCTACAGAATAGGACTCTGTCAGTAGCATGACTGACTGAATATGGATACATGGGAACAGATGCATCAGGTCCAGGTGAAGGTCAGTCCTGAACAGCCAGATGTAACCTCTCAGGAAAGCATCAGGTCATTGCCTGATGCACAGCAGTAATGCTAGGACCTTCTCCCTGGTCATTTCCTCATCTTGCTGCAATTTTCAGCTTACGTACTCCGTGGGGCCAAGGTAGTGTTTCTGTGTCTGACAGCAACAAAGGAGTTTTTCTGCCGTGAGACTTTCTTTTGTAATCCACAAACTTTTGCCACAAGACATCTGGATATAAGCAAACTTCATATTGTACAAAACCCACTTCATCATCATGAGGAGAAAAATTCTTTGCTGTGAGGCTGCTGGAGCCCTAGAGCAGGCTGCCCAAAGAGGGTGTGAAGTCTCCTTCTCTGCAGAGATTTGAAACCCATCTGGACATTGCAATACTGGGCAACCTGCTACAAGTGGCTCTGCTTTAGCAGGAGCGTTGGACTAGATGACTGTCAGAAGTCCCCTCCAACCCTCATCAGTCTGATTTACCAGAACATGCAGAGACAAAACCTCAACATAGTAACTCTCTCCTGTTCTTACAAGGCCATAGGGTCCTGTAACAAACCTGAAGCCTCAGACAATCATGTGGAATTGCTGCAAACTGTGTTGTGACCTCAGTGACTCAACGAATCCTTGTAAGGGCCCATTCCAGAAGCCCCCTCAGGATACCACCCTACCAAGGCATAGCAAAACACCCTGAAATCAGGAGGAAGCTCACGCCCTTGGCAGGTGGCATTATTCCACCAAATCAGGTGTGTAAACAGACACCTGCTAAGGATGTGGTTGCTCTGAAGAGACAGTAGGAAACTACAGACCAGCCAGTGACTACAGGTGGATATTTCTTTTCACCATCAACTGCCTGCCTCTCAGTGAAAAGGCAGAATGTGCTGTCCATAGTGGAAGAAAAAGAGAGACGTTACTGTCTTTATCAGGCTATTTGCATAGAGCTTTAATTGTCATTGCTGTTAGCTCAGACCAATTAGAGTAGAAATGACTGTGAGGGAGGAAGGTGATAAATCTGGAAAGTCCCCCTCCGACTTGTGCCTCTTAAAAAAAAAAGAGTCTTCTACCATTAACCCCAGTTCCAAACAATCCAGGTAGCACTCAAGTTTTAAGTATTAAAAACACAAATATTTACAGCTGAAAAGTGCATCATGCAAAACAAAAGGTAATTTCTGAACTCTGTGGCAGAATGACAGAGGCAAAGCCAAAACCAACCAACATCCTTTGCCTCCTGCATTTTGCTTTCTGAGGCTGGTTTCCCTTTACTGTTGTTGATTTTTTAGCAGTAAGCACAAAAGCCCAGAACACAGCAACATGCTGAGCAATGGAAAATGGAGGGGATGGCCAGGGCAGGTTAACAGAAGTGGAAGTCACCAATCACCCACAGGGAGCATGTCTTTTGCATGGGATGGTTCTTATTATGGGTAATAAAGTCATTTTTGTTTCATGAAAACCACTTTGCACTCTTGCTGTTCCCTCAGTTCTCCTTCAAAAAACACCCTACTTCACAGAATCACCCAGCATTAGGGGTTGGAAGGGACCTTGAAAGATCATCCAATCCAACCCTGCTGCCAGAGCAGTATCACTTAGAGTAGATCACACAGGAAAGTGTCCAGGCAGGTTTTGAGTGTTTCTAGAGGAGGAGACCTACAGAGCTTGTTGACTTCATACAAAGCCCTCAAAAGGTTAAGAAGAAAAAAAAAACACCAGATTTGAGACTGTTCTACACACCATAAAATGTATTAGGTCTCAGCCACAGAAGCAGGATGACAACATGACATAAGTATGATATATAAGTCATCATGAGAACCCAGTTTAACTCCTGGATAGCAAAGATCTCTGGTTACTACCTCTTTCCTGCTTACTACTCCAAATGAATGTCTTGAGAAGGAAACCCACTGATTTTAAGCAAACTGGTACTTTGGGTTGTTCTTTATGTAACTCTTTGGTTTTCACCCCTGTGCTGGTTTGAGGCTAACTGGAATATTTTAATAGAGAAAAATTATATTGCAGGCTGTGAAAGGAAAACAATGGTGATGTCTACTTCAAACATCTCAGCAAGCCTATGAGTAAGTACTAAAAACAAAGATAAGTCAGTGTCTCTGGGGTCTAGCAGCTTCTGGCTTCTCCTCTCTGCCAATGAATCTCACTAACCACTTTTCCTCTAACCTCCCCGAGCCGATCCTCCAAAATTCACCTTGCGCATGAGGCAAACCTTGGGGTAAGGTATCAATCTGGTACTGTGTCTTAGCACACAAGAAGCAAGGACTGGATTGAGAGTTAGAGGTGTTTAGATGATGTGTTTCATTTCTCCCATCCAGCATTCCCTGACACCTTCACTTCTATCTGCACCATCCCAGTGGACCAAGCTTGGCCAGGAAGCTGTCCCCTCAAAGCAGAACCAAGGAGTTAGCTAAACAACCCCAACCTCAAAACAGCGAGAAGCAAGCCATGATCTGAGCTGTGGTGTTGTGTTTCACAGCTCATCTGCTGTTCATTTACCTGATGGACATCATGTTTCTCAAAGTCTTGTAGCTGCCTCTGGAAGCCCATGTTAGGATTGGCACAGGATCTGGCTGCACGGATGACAGACAGTGAATCTTCCCAACCAAGGTCTGTGATGGTCATGATGTAGGCAACCACTAACGTCACACTCCTGGAGACACCTGCAAGGCTGCAAGAAAAAGGAGGTGCAATACAGCTAATCCAAGCTGTGCTTCATCTATCACAGTTACAAGCATCACTTCCCAACACTCCAGCAGACTGATGCATTGCTTGTACCAGGAAAAAGTACCATGACATCAGAGTGAAAAGGATTCGGTGCTGCTTTGTTAAAATACATCACAACAAATCTATGACAGAACAGAAAAAGTGGGTTCTGAGAGGTAAATTCTATCAGATTGGAAAGAAAGAAAGAAGTATCCAATGTTCACAAAGCTAGGGGATAGTGCACATGTTCTAAGTGAGATTTGGGGCGGAGTGAGCTAGAAACAAGTCACCAACTTTCTTCTGCCTGTATATATTAGAACAGTGAAGTAAGACTGCTTCTTCGCCACGAATAAAGGCCTCAGGTTCATGGGGCCAAAATGAACTTTAACTGAACTGCTGAAGTACAAGTCTAGTTGCTCAAACTCGTTTCCTGTGGCTGCTGTCCATGCCCTGTGCAACTCCAACTCTCACAACCCCAAATTTCCCCACGTAGAACACTGGGATAGGTCATTCATTGCTACTGGTTTGACCGGCACTGGACAAAATTCCCAGCTATTGCTACTGTGAGTAGAAAGGATGTGCCTGAGTTACATTTGTACCAGGCTCTTTTCACTTGGCATTCTGAGACCAGTTCATGCTTTTGAAATGTTTCACAAATTTAAGTATGTGGGTTTTAAAATCTCTTAGAATTCAAAATATCCCTGCTTTACATACACAGAGCCCTGTCATGAGTCAGTAGCAGATTGAGGATTTATGGTCAGGGCCTGTGTACAAGTCCAGCATTCAAATCATGAGATGACTCCAATTCCTGATATAGACTTAGCTATGCCACTTGGACATACAGCAAAAAGACTACAACCAATAGCAGAGAGCAAGAAAAAAAACCCAGGAAGTTCCTTCTCTTCTCTATAGTCCCAGCAGCACCTCTCTGATCAGACACCTGCTAACAAATGTGACATTTGAATGCTTCAGCAGTTTAAAGAGGAAAAAAAAAAGCACCATTTCTTTTTATGGGAAGTTCTTTTTTTAACAATTCCAGTGTCACCAAAAGAGTTGTTAGAGAAATGAATCATATTATGGGGACTATGACAGCCAGCTTTAGAAATACGGTGGTTAAAATAATGCGAAATAAATAACATGCTTGTAGTCAAACACAACTCTAGACCTATCAACCCTCCAAAAATGTTTGATAGAAAGAGGGTGAAGTGGTTTTGGAAGCAGAAGCAAAAGTAACATCATCTGGGGGGTTGACTAAAGTAAATCAGTAGCCCCCTCACATCAGAACTCGTACTCAAAAGAGAAGAGTAATTGCTATTGGTAATTCCCGTCTCAAAGGAACAGGGGGCCCATATGCCGGCTGGACCCCTCCCACAAGGAAGTCTGCTGCCTCTCTGGGGCCTGTGTCAGGGATGTTACCAGAAGGCTGCCTAATGTAGTGCAGCCCTCTGATTACTATCCCCTGTTGGTTATACAGGTGGGAAATGAGGTCAATACCAGAGCTCTAAAAGCAATCAAAAGGGAAGAGGTGAAGCCCTATGAGAGAAGCTAAGGGAGCTGGCGTTGTTTAGCCTGGAAAAGAGGAGGCTCAGGGGGGACCTCATTGCTGTCTACAACTACCTGAAAGGACCGTGTCTCCTTGTTCTGTTGCTGGTTGCCTGGGAGAAGATACCAACCCCCACCTGGTTACAACCTTATTTCAGGTAGTTGTAGAGAGCAATAAAGTCTCCCCTGAGCCTCCTCTTCTCCAGGCTAAGCAACCCCAGCTCCCTCAGCCACTCCTCATGGGGCTTGTGCTCCAGCCCCCTCACCAGCCTTAGTGCCCTTCTCTGGACATGTCCAAGCACCTCAATATCTTTCTTAAATTGAGAGGCCCAGAACTGGACACAGTACTCAAGGTGTGGCCTAACTAGTGCTGAGTACTGTGAAATGGAGATTGACACTAACTTATCAAAACAAGGAAGAAGGTAGAGAAACCCTTTGCTGTACCTACCAATGAACTAGGCAACCTTCGCCTGCCAGCCGGCACTCATGGATAAATTTGATGCTCTCTCGGAAATGTCTTGCCCTGAAAACAGAAGCAGAAGGGGAATAAAGAAAGTGCTCTGTTTAGTAAAATCACTACCTAGAGAAACCTACCCGAAAGCTCACTTCACACTGTTTCTAGAATGTAGAACACAGGTCTCACAAGGTAAAAGCTGTGTCTGCCAATACACACTGCCATAGCTGTCCTTCACTATACCTGAAGATAGAAAAGCCTGGTGTTTCAGGTACCACAGCATCATAGGCTTAACAAACATGACTTTCAAGTCTGTATTTCAGTTTGTATCTTAACCTTTAATAATTTGACCTCTCACGTCCTTGTGTATGCTCTGATGGCAGATGAAACTCAGTATGACACTGAGGTCTCAAAGTGTACTGTATCTCATAGAACCATCCACTACCCACTAACCAAACTCATGCTTAACTTTGACTTCACCTCTTCCTTCAAAACACATACTAGGACATATCTAAATGTTACAATTTTATTCTTTGCAACATGAGGTATCTCCCGTTTGTCTTCACTGTGAAAACAAGTCTCAGTCTACAGCCTCACTTCTTCAGCTCCTTCCAGTCTCCTCCCTCAGACTGCAGGACTCCTCCTTCCTGCTTTTATCCAGGCTGTCACCCAAGCTTTGCCTACAGCCTACCTTAAAAGCAGTGGAGGAGAGAGCATAGAGAAGATAAAGATTCAGATCACAAGACTTTAGGTTTGTGCTCTCATTACTCTTTACACAAACCTCTTCATTACAAGTGGGGCAAGTCTAAATGGAAGTAACTGGGCACTGAAAACATCTTTCCTGTGGACCAGTCTGCCCAGAGAGCTCGTGCAGTCTCCTTTTCTGAAGGGATTCTAAACCTGCCTGGACATAGCAATCCTGGGCAACCTACTCTGAGTGCCCCTGCTTTAGCAGAAGGGTTAACTTGATGATCCCTAGAGGTCCTTCTGATCCCTACCATGCTGGGATTCTGTGAAATATCCAGCCCTAAGTCACTCACTCTGCAAAGCCTTTGGGCCTGCCTGTAGTTTAATCACAGGTGCCAGCAGCACCTCAGCTCAAAGACATAGAGTTCATCATGGCCTTTGGCTGCTCCTACAATTTAAGCTTACAATGTGTGCAACACAGAAGAACAATTCTTAAGAAGCTGTCAGCATCAGGTTTATTGGCAAAGCCAAAAACCAAAGCACACTGCACTCCGCACCCATGAAACACAACGTCCTGTATTCAAGAAGTTTCTTCTCTCAGGGTGAATATTATACCACAAGAGTTAAAGAAAAAAACCTCAGCCCAGTACCACCAGCCACACACACACACACACACAAAAAAAAAAAAAAATCAGGAATACCCACATAAAAGGAAGCTTCCCTTCCTGCCCAGCAGAGAAGCTGCTGATGCTACAAACACTCAAGACCTAGAGGAGGGCAGCAGTGATGGAGAGCGACAGTGCCTGTCAAATTTGCAAAAGCAACAGTGCCTAAGCACAATATCTCAAAAGAGGGATCCCAAAGCCCAGGACTGTCTCTCCAAGGCAGTTCTAGCATCACTGGATACAACATGGAAAGCATAGCTGTAGGAGACTTGAGTTACTTATTTGGGATGTCTTAAGGCATGATGCAATCCCCAAGCTTTAGGACAGCATGTCAGCTTGGGATTTCATGTTTCTCAAGAAACCAATCAAGTATGTGGGGTAAGAGGGACAAAGTCTTACAAGCACATTTCTACTCAGACTGCCACCTCAAAACATTTCCACTGGCAGAGGGCCAACAAATCCTGGTGTTTGAGTCTGCAGGGCAGGAGCAGCTTCACATCGATGAACTTAGAACCAAATGAGATGTTAAGCTATATGCACAAGAGATGTTGTTAATCATAGAATGGCTCAGATTGGAAGGGACCTCAGAGATCTAATCCAATCCCCCTGCCACAGGTAGGGACACCTCTCAACTAGACTTGATTGCTCAAAGCCTCATCCAGTCTGGTCTTCAACCTCTCCAGGGAGGGAACATCCACAACCACTCTGAACAACCTATTCCAGAGTCTCACCACCCTCAAACTGAAGAACCTCTTCCCAAGATGCACAATAAACGGTCTGAACAAATTCAGCCAGGTGAAACTCACTAAGGCTGGCTTAACAACATTCCAATTGTCTCATCCACCCAAGCTTTCTCTTTCTCTAGAAAATCTGTTCAACAGCACAACTCCAAGTGACTTCACTTCAATGGTCTAGTACAAGTCATGGTTAAACACTCCACTGTTTACTTTGAAAAACATCTGTGAATGAGCAAAGAACCTTGGCAAGGTACTAAACATAGCTAGCAGTGAACTGCATTCATTCAGTTTTATTTGTCCTTCCTTATTTGCTGACACTCACTCTGCTCAACCACTGCAAAGTGTTTACATGAAAACCAGCAGAGAAATTGCCCAACTTCATATAAATGCTGCTCTGTAGAACCATGACCCCTCCTTTTTTTTGAGCCAGAGAAAAGGGGAAACGTTCTCCACCACAACCGTACAGTTTCAGGGTCCCTGCTGGCTCCAGCAGACACTAAACTCCTTGTCCAAGTTCTGGTACAAACCAGGTTGACATGAAAAGTAAGACCAAGGATCAGTTTGCAGTCTGGCAAGTGCCAGACACAAAGAAGAACAGTAAGTCTTACTTTAACCACAAAACAGTTGATTGTCATCTGTGACAGGAAAATGCTTGACAAATGTGTTCATTTGCAGCCTGTTGGGCTGAACAGTTACTTCAAGACAATTTACTACATGATTATCTGGCTTTTACATCTCCCAGCTTAAAGCTGGGTCCTGAATTGCATCACCTTCACAGTGGGAAAACACCACAGGAAGAACCACTGGCAGAGCACCTTTACCAGCATGTTGTAAGTTATCTAAACTCACACACCAGCAAGGGTGATAATCTAAAACTAGGCTGTGGGCAGTTATACCATCAGATATATACACATTCCTTGGTAGTCAGACTTCTATGAATATTGTAAAGCTTTAAAAGAAAGTATCCAAATCAGATAAGCAGCCCCCTTGATGTTTCTTTCCTTGGGCAATGTAAATGCAACAAAGATCCCCCTAAATTTCTTCTCTTAATAGGTTATCTGGCTTCTGTTTTATCACCACCACCAGCCTCACTGTTGGGAGTTCCATAGAAACATATAGCCTATGACAATTAGCTGGAACAGGGTAGGAAAGGAAGATTTGATTTCCAGCAACAGATTCTACAGAACGATGGCATTCTGGAGAAGTCCAACGTCAAATTTTCACAGCCCAGGGAAAATGTTCATTTAACACCTAGCAAGCACCTCAAGTCTCAAAAACAACTGCTTGAATCTTCTGCTTGGCAGGGGCAGAACATAGGATTAGAAACAAGCTTCTGAGACACATTAGTGCACACCCACACGTTGACAGGGGAATCCCTGCTGTATTTCCCTGGCAATTCATTCCCCTAAGGAAGTGAGCTTCACTGAGCAAGCTCTCTAGGAGTAAATGTGCATTACATACATGAAACCAGGAGTTTCCCCTCACTCAAGCGAATTAAGAGCTTAAAGGCTTTCAGATGGACCTTATCAACCTGGCAGCAGCTGTAAAACAGCAGCAAAGCTTCTGAAGAAACTTGTGTTGGGAGAGACAAACAAGACAGAAGCATAAACCTGGTCAGTTGTGCTGCCATCCATTACTAAGGAAACAATCTGCAGCACAGGATGCTGCTTTGTTTTTCCTTCCCGATGCTAACAAAATCCCTCTTTTGAAAGAAGAGCTTGGATACACAAAGATGTTGCAGAAGGACCTATTTTCTCTGTTCTGCTGCCCAGCTATCCCTGCTTCCGGAGTAGAGAGGCAGTACACTCAACCACTCTGAGGCAAGATTGGGTCAGATCCTCACAGACTGACCACAGACAGAAGACAGTTGTGCAAAGCAAGCCAGATGCTATTTGTGAGTGGCACAATTGGATTGTACTTAAAGATCTGCACTGTATAAAGCAGAAAAGAAAAATCAGTTACTCATCAAGTTTTACTTTAAGTGATCACATGTATCAGTATTAGAAGGAATGACATTTGCTTGTAACCACCTGACACCAAAGCAAGTATTTCAGATGCCTGCAGCATCACAGGAACAATAACCATGCAAATGCTATCTTCTTGGTGAAGCTTTAAGGTACTCTACCAGATGGCTCAAGCACTTGGAGGTGTTTTTTCAGTAAAACTCCCTGATATTTAGTGGTGAGGAGTTGAGTTGTACATCAATTAGCATTCATCACAAGCACCATCCTTTCTATTCCCAATCCCAGCTGATGCATACTTCCAGTAACAAGGGCAGCAGACGGGCAAAATGTTTTCAGGAATCTGGCAGACCTCAGAATATCAACATATATATGACAACATGCAAAGTTTAGAGAAACTCACAGTTTTCCATTTCCCAAAATCACTTTTTTTTCCAGACTTATTTATTCTAAGTATTGAGGCCACAAAAGCTGTTCATGGCAAAGGCACTTAGATGTCTGCTTTCTCATTACAGATCTGCCCTGAAATTTAACATTTTGATGTGTGTTTTTTGTTGTGGATTGCAGAGGGGAGAGGCTGTGGTAGGCTTTCCCGCCTCCCTTCCCCTAAAGTCATCACAGAAATAAATCACAAAAAGACAAATTGCTACACAAATGCCCCACTACAATCTTTCTAAGGTATGAGAAAGATGTACTCTAAAAATATCTCCCGAAAGCATGAGCCAGAATATTGCTGTGATGTGAGAGAAAAGCAGTGCTGTGTTTCCTTCCGTACCTACCAGGGCTCTTTCAGCTACTTGTTTCTCTATAAATTGTGGTAGCAGGATGTGGCTGAAACCCCCCTTCACCTCTCCCCAACATAAACAGTGAGCTCTAGAACAAAGAGTTGGTCAACATCCAAGTTCTCTTACAAAACCTGTTTTGATTTCTCTTTGGAATCCAGACTTGTTTTGCTCAATGGTTCCTAACACTAAACACGAGGGCAAGTCAGGGAGTTTCATGAACACTAGAGAGATGAGAAAGAGTGAGGCTGGGACACCCTGATTTCAGGACATATATTCTTAAGGCAAGGATCACTGCAGGGCAGAAACTCCTCACCATACCAGCCTACAATTAAGAGCAGGTTCTGAGGCAGCTTCAAGAAGGCAGGTTCAAGAAGTTCACACAGCAGATCATTGCAGGGTTAGTTTGCACACTATCTCAGAGGCTGTGAGGAATTTCATTGCAAACCTTGAAGTACAAGGCTTCATACCTTTCTCAAGTATTTCCTTACTGTTAATGCCTGGAGACACCCCTAACAAATGAGCAGCCAAGCAAGACTACTTACAAAAATAATGCCTAGAATAATATGGGATGAAATTAGGAGCAGATTCAGAGGAATTCCTCATGTTGAAGGCCATAATTGAAACACGTTTAGACACCGACCCTCCTACAAAGCCTCACGTACAAACAAGCAGGGTTTGAATCGGTGGTTAGAACAAAGTGCTAGCTGTGTTTTCTTAACAGATTAAAAACCACATTTGTGGAACACTTGTGAAAGATCAGAGCCAGCTCTTTCAGCTCAGGATAAAACAGGCATCACAGTACTGAGGGATTTCTAGGGACTTGTGATTTGTTTACAAAGAAACTTACAAGTTCTGGGAGGGCGAGTCAGCAGCAGGAATGCACAGGTACTTCACTCCCTGTGTAAAGAGAAGGAAAAAAAAGCCAAGCTGAATACATTTATTGACCACCACCCAAACCCTGCTCTGGGTTAGTGCCATTATACTGCCTTTGAGAAAAGCACATCAGAAAAAAGACATCTCTCTGCAGCCAGGTTTTAAAACATCATTTTCACATCTGCTTAGCCACCAAGACACCAGCACATAGCTTAGTTGTGCTCACCCTAAGGCCCAAAAGTAAGTTTTAAGCCAGAAGCATCTTTATTGAAAAGGTGTACACCTCTTTTTCAACATCTCATTCATTTTTTTCTAGTACAACTAGGTTGCCTTCTCCTGCCCTCCCCCTTTTTCAAAACAGATGATACAACCCAAAATTGTAATAAGCAATTTCTTAAGATCCCCCCCCCCCCCCCGACCTTTTTTTTTTTTAAGCTGGTTGGTAAAACAAAATGCATTTCAAAGAACAAAAATGTCTGTAGAATGTTGGTGGGGTTTTGTTTGTTGTTTTGCTTGTGTGGGTTTTGTTTTTTGAGAGGAAGAACAATTGTAATACCTCACTCTTCTTCCATAAAGCTATCCTCACTTTTAGTCACGTATCGTAGTAAGTTACAAAATCAGTTAGGGAAGTTAGATAATCCTTTCTGATGCATTAAAAATGTTACTGGATATATTTAACCCAACACTATAATCACACACTACTGCTTTGCATTGTCAATGCTTATTTTAACCGCCATTTTCTTTTCAAAGCTTGTTTTGCTCCCATGACACTTCTGAAAGCATATTTAGCTAGCTTCTCAAACAGGACTTTCAAGAAAAAAGGTTGCAGCTCAGCCACACAAACGCTAAATCATTCATTGGAAGTCTTTTGACTAATCTCAGATGCAGAGTTCTGAATTTTTCAGATGCAGAGATAAGGATTCGCAGCAAAACGTCCACCATAAAATGCATCTTAGTTTATTTTGCTGTAACAATGCAATCCCCATCCTGCACGTTCAACAACATGCACAGAAACTCACCCATTTATCTAAGAGAGTTCCTTTGCCAACAAGGTGGAACACAACATGCATCTACCTGCTATTTCATTTGACAGCTGGGGTGGAGGGTGAGCATTTAACTGCTTGACTGTGGTGGCTACCCAAGGTAGTATCTTCTCCAACATCACCCTTGCTCTTCTGGATCAGAAACCCCTCAATTTCCCCTACACTCATTGTGTAACTTCACCTATGATCTCACACCAAAGAGCAACTCCTTTTATAGGAGGTCCTGATCCCTGGCACAAAGATATTCCATCATGCTCATCTCCTCTGCAAAATCCATGAACTTCACCATCCAGAAAGGTACTATGATACCTGACCCCATTATCTTTACCACCACAGCACCAGCCACTTTCTCAACCCACCAGAACTCCTTTAACCAGTGTTGTCTTCATAGCCATACAGATCCAAGCGCCTGCCCTGTCCCCACCATGCTTCACCTGAACTCCTCACTGATAGGCCATCTCCCATGTGCCACAACCAGAGCAGGTATGCTATAGTCTATGAGCTTCTGGTCTGGGGAAGGCCCAGCAGGCAGTGCTGAGCAGAGATGGAGGGAGAAGGCACCTTCAGGACAACACCAAGCCAGTAACACCATTTTGCATGAAAACTACACGGCAAGATGCAGCTGAGAGAAGAGAGAATGAGAATGAGGTCAGTTTGCAAACCGAAGCAGCTCGCTGCTGGAGGAATGGCATCCACAAGAGACAGTCCCTCCTGCCTTGTCAGGAGAAGGGGGAATCAGGATGGCTCCTTGGCCATGAGCAGATCCAGAGACACGTGTTTCAAAAGATGAAGCAGAAATACATTTATTGACAAGGCTGCTGAGCCAAGCATGATAACTACATTGTGACAATTAATTACAATAATAAGCACTTTGTATTATGCGTTTGAGAGGTTTATCTCAGATACTAATATCACTTCAAATGAGTCACTCTGATAGAATGAAAGTCTGTGACCTGAAAGTAAATTCGCATGCTCTTCTTTCCCCTACACCTCTAGACAGCTCCATGCAACCAACTCTGCACCACACCAAGGGAAAGAACAGGAAGAAAACTACAGGTAGGAGATAGGTCAGCTCCAGAGCAATGATATGCCAGAAGGTTTGCCACAAGCTGTGCCACAGATTTCAGAAGCTGTAGCACCTGCTGAGTGCAGAGGGGCTTTCAGATCATGGTCACTTGAAAAGCAGAAGTAGCACCAGCACAATCTGAAGACCCACAACGTTTTGTTTTTTTTCCTGTCATGGTTGGCTGGTGCCCGCTACCACAAGCGAGCATGAAACCAGCCTATGAGAGACCGCACATGCTGCTGAATGGCTCATCCAGAACTCCATCCCAGAGTTCTTCAGCTCTTACAACTTCTGAAGCCCACAGTACATTTCTCACCGCTGTGCTCAAATCCTCAGCATCAGCCTTATTATTATAGCTTCTCAGACAGGAGGTGGCTAAAGTCACTGGAATTTGGTATTTTGACCGAAACACGTTGCTTAGAAGGTGTTTTGGGAAGGCTGTGGTGGTGGACTCCTCCCTGTGAAGAAACAATCACACACTCAACTCAAAAATAGTTAAGAGGTGGGATTTCAGAAGCACTGTGCAGTGACCGAACCCCAACTCCTACAGAAATCAACTGTGAAACTCTGACTTAGAGCCAAACCCAGTTTGGCCAGCGTTCATTAACTCACGAGGATCCCACCCTACCATCAGGGTTTGCTTCTTTTCATTGAAATAACAGGATGAAATAGAATTAATCATAATTGGACACCAGAAATACAACAAGGACAGAAGGTTGTATGGGGCAGGTATTGATAAATGAGACTCTGGGGATTCTCTGTCTGGATATTCACATGTTGACTGCTGGAATTGGCTTTTCCTCACATTGTCTCTTATACATGTATTGGCACTAGGAAAAGACTTGCTGAATGCTGCTGTGAATGCTTTTTATTTAGACATTTATGCCCCAAGATACTGCTGTCCTTCCTGTGCACATACCCTGCAGATAACATCTAAGAACTGTCCCAAAGGGACCTTTCAATGCAGAACAGTTCATGCCAACTGAACCAACTAAACACAACATTGTAGATATGGTAGAAGAGAGCCATCACTATTTTAGAATCATAGAATGGTTTGGGTTGGAAAGGACCTTAAAGAGCATGTAGTTCCAGCCCTCCTGCCATGGGCAGGGACACCTTCCACTAGACTTGGCTGCTCAAGGCCCCATCTGACCTCGCAATGACCACCTCCAGGGAGAGGGCATCCACAACCTCCCTGGGCAACCTGTTGCAGTGTCTCACCACCCTCACTGTAAAGAATTTTCTTCCTAATATCCAGTCTAAATCTGCCCTCCTCAAGCTTCGGTCCATTCCCTCTCATCCTATCACAAGCCTCTCATCCTCTCACAAGGGACTTTTTAAAAGTCCCTTCCCAGCTTTCTTGTAGGCCCCCTCAGGTAGTGGAAGGATGCTATAAGGTCTTACCAGAGCCTTCTCTTCCCCAGGGTGAAGAGACCCAACAAGCTCAGCCTATCCCCAGATGAGGTATTTTATTATCTAGCATCTCGTTTGCCACTCTGAAACTGTGAAACGTAAGGTGCAAGAAGGCAACAATCACTGCCATACCAACTGAAACAGTGAGCTAAATCCAAAGACTGTGGAAGAACAGAGCAGCTCCCAGCAAAAACTTCCAAATCACTACCTCCACTGCAGTTGTTAAACCTGCAGTGTGGCAGCAAATGCAACATCCGAAGTTGAATTAAAGCCACATATGAATAAAGATGGAAAGAAACACAAGTTTTGTCCACCATATGGAAGCCTTTAGCTATTTGTTTCTAAACTCAGTCTGCTTTGTTCCCTAGAAACGATAATTCTCTGATGATTATCCAGTGGAGAAAGGACATAACCACTGCAAACAGGTATTGTACCACTTTACCTGCACACACTAAATTAGGTGCTGCAGAACTGCTGCTCATCCCAAACCACAGCATTCGTTCAAAGCAAAGAGAAAATCTTGGAAGTGTAAAGACTCATGAAAAACTGTACTTTTTTAAAATCCTAGATGACATAATACATCCACTTTATTTATTGAGTATTGCTAATATATCATTGTTCAAACGTTCCTTCAGCTGGCAGCTGTGTCAACTGTCTCAACTCTCCAAACAAGCTTCTTCCCCATAATATTAATTTGAAATAAAATGAAATCAAGCCAAGATTCTAATTTAAACAGAAGTTGGGTATGTTCTATACACACAATGTTCAAACCCAAGCTCACAGGTCAGTGAAATGCTGAACTCACCTTTCTTCTGCTTATCTTGATTCATCAGCACTTTTCACTGATTACTTCTAAATCATTGCTCACTTTTTTCTCCAATCACCACAGACATTGCTCCAAACCTTTTCCCTAGTATTCACACCATGACCCTAACTAATGTCCTCAAACAAAAGCGGCACTCCCATTTGTTTTGGTGTGTTTAACTTGTTAGTATCTCTACCTCTCAAAATAAAGAAAAAAACCAAAACAGTAGAACAAAGTGTAATTTACTCTTCTGTTTTGTTTCAGCACTCAGAGTAACCACCAAAACTAGATTTCTGTTTCTCTGAGGCCCTGAAACTTAAATGCTACAGTTAAACTAGAGCTAACAAAACTAAAGCAAGTATTGGGATTTCAAGATTGTCAAAGCTGAAACAAGCGAGAGTTCAGAAAAATGTCTAAAATTCACTGATACTTAAGAAGGACACTTGCACGATTTAATCCCGGGTTCTAGAATGAAGAAGTCAGTTTTGGTCCAGTGAGTAGCGAGGTCTGAAAACCAAAAACACTTAGGAACACGTGTATGCACACAGAGGTTTTACACCACAGTGAATAAGGGACTCAATTGCAGCCATTTCCTAATTTCTACTGATTTTAGAGGTCAGTCTGCTAAGATTGGAAATCAAAGTCATCTCACATTTGGAGAAGTCAGTGAAACTATAGAAAAACCTCTTCCTGATATCATTAGCTTTTTCAGAAAGACAATGAAGTCTTTGTTAGCAAATACAGCATTTCATTTAGAGCCCAGGAAATGTACCAGCCCAGCTTAAGGAACACGCTTTGTCTTCTGCTTACCTGTAATTTACTTCAAAGCCCCTAGCTTCATTCTAACTAAACTGGCACAAGCTGGCATTTAGGGTTTTTCAGTAGGACACACAGAACATTGCAGTAGTCAAATGACACAACTAGAAGCGCCACAGATGAGATAACAGCTCGGTGATTGAGAATAGAATCTGTAACGAGCACGCACAAAGTTAAATCGCACACCACCACCACCAATAACTTCAACTGAATGGGGTAAGGAAACAAAGGCAGCACTTGAATGGGTGTTTGCTCCTTGGTCAGGATCAAAAATGTTCTGGAGTCATTAAGAATGATGCTCTTAGTCTGATTACTCTAAACAGCAGCAAGGATTTATCCATTAAAGAAAACTGGACAGGAAAGAAAGAAAGCTCAGTACTCCAACAACACAGTATGCATGAGAATAAGAGAAACAACGAAAAACACTACTCATTTTTTGATGCTCAGTGGGTTTTCCAAGTAATGTTTTTCACAGGTGTTCTTCAGAACATTGCCCTCCCCACTGCTCTATGTACAATATTTCTAAGGTTCTGCTGAGAATTGGAAGCCTCAGCCCAGAACTGCAGATATTAGAAGACAAGGAGAGGGGCAAAAGAACTCCAACTAGCAAAACTTCTGTTCTCGAAGGCGGGGGTGAAGGGGTTGAAAAGATTCAAGAGCAGCATGATTGTATTTTTGGCAGTAAACCCCTCTATTTAAATTTATGTAAAGATACCCTCAACGACTTCCAAGAATATTTTTTTTAAACCTAACCTCCTAAACTTACATTTGTGAACCCAGATGCAAATGAAGAAACCTCCAGCACCTGGCAAGCTCTTTCAGGTTAGTCAAAAAACGTGTTAATTTGAGTTGTCACATCAACAGATGAGGGCAGGAGAACTTATTTTTGTTTAGGGGCATTTCAACAAAAAAGCTAAAGTGGGAAACAGCCAGCACAAAGCTTCCTCAAGCCAAACCAGCAAGAAGTAATCAAGGGTTTTGTCCAGTAATGCACCAACCAACCTGCTAAACCGAAAACCGTTCAACCGCTTGTTTGTCCCTTCAGTTACTTTCCGTAGCCATCACCATCGGTGCTGATTTTATTAATGACTCATAGAAAACACACTTGTGTTTCAGCCAGCAAGCAACCACGAAATGACTTTGAGACAACATCACACTCAGGTTGGAGTTTGAGAAGCACTGTAAATGAAATTGTCTGGTGCTCACATTCTTCATGTGGTTTCAAAGCAGGATGCTCCTGCAGTGGAATTTAGACATTTCAGTTGTGCCATCTTCAAGAATAGAAGTAGGGCCATGGCTTCTGAGAACATGTTTTCTGCAATGTCTATTCACGGTTTTCTTGGGAAGTAGTCTCAGAGGCACTTCTGAAAAGCCTGTATTAAGGCTGGGATGTGCCAATCACAAATACAAAGCATCCTGTTACAACCCTTCTTCTCCATCTTTCTTATCCTTTCTAAAATTACAAGAGGGAAAACAGCGAAGAGTGAAGGAATTTACTTTGCTTGCACAATTACTTCTAATTCTAACCCTCAATTCCAATTCTAACCTGGCTCATCTGACAGAATGCCAAGCAAGAGAAAACACTAATGGGTTTATATAAATTGTGGTTTATCTCCTTTAGGCCACACCAAGAATATTTATATACTTCACCTTAGAAGGACGACCTTGGCCATCCGCCTTGACTAGATTCAAGCCCCTAGGCATGTCAGAGCAGATATAACACAGAATCATAGAACTGTTTGGTTTGGAAGGGACCTTAAAGATTATCTAGTTCCAACACCCTGCTGAAGGCAGGGACACATCCTACTAGACCACATTGCTCAAGATCCCATCCAACCCAGCACTACCCATCACACTTGGTCCTTGAGCACTCAAGGAGATATACAAGTACTATAACAAAACAACATTTGCTTCTTTCTTTCAGGGAATGCTACAACATGAGGGCCATGAAAATGACTAGGAGGTTGGAGCACCTCTGCTACGAGGACAGGCTGAGGGAACTGGGGTTGTCTGGCCTAGAGAAAAGGAGGCTCTGAGGAAACTTAATAGCAGCCTTCCAGCACCTGAAGGGGGCCCACATGAAGGATTGAGAGGGACTGTTTACAAAGGCCTGCAGTGACAGAACAAGGGGCAATGGCTTCAAACTAGAGAAGAGCAGATTTAGATTGGATGTTAGGAAGAGATTCTTTACTATGAGGGTGGTGGAACACTCAAACAGGTTGCCCAGGGAGGCGGTCAGGACCCCATCCCTGGAGATATTTGAGGTGAGGCTTGATGGGGCTCTGGGCAATCTGATCTAGCTAAGGGCATAGTTGGACTAGATGACCTTAGAAGGTCCCTTCCAGTCCAGATCATTCTATGATTACTACACCTCAGGAATATGCTCACATTACATGGATTAACACACTCTCCTTATAATCTCCTCTGCACCAAGTGGGTTAAAGCAGCTCTGATCCATTCTGTATCCAAGCAATGAGAGACACCAGGCATTGACTGGTCTGAACACCTCTGATGCAAACAGCTCACCGCTGAAAGCTCTCATTCCCTCCTCCCAGCCATCAACATAGCAAGAACTTGCTTCCTTTGACAGAGCCAGTGCAGGCTGAACAATTCCAACTAACTCACTGCATCACCACAGCAGTCTCTGCCAAGGATACTTCATCATGATGAAGGCCTAGCCTGACACACTTTACAAGCCACTTTACAGAAGTCTCTTGGAGGCTTCTTAGCAGGCTACCAATGACAGAGCCAATGCCAGACAGGGCATCACTTTAAACCATAGAGAATCATCTGCTGCCGCTACACCTGAAAGAAAAACGTTCACTATTTCGCTCAGCATGGTCTTCTGAAACACCTCACGAGGGGAAACCCTTACCATGAAAAGGCAGTGAAACATCAGAGAAGAAAGTTTTTTTATTAGAAGAAGTGCTTGTGTGCTTCCTCCTGATGGTGGCTGAAAAGTGACAGCTTCCAGATCTGCTGACAGAACAACTCAGTGCTGCAGATGAAAACACAACTACAGACCTGAGTTGTTTAGTATTGAGAAGACTGAGAGGAGATCTCATCAATATCTATAAATATCTGAGGGGTGGGTGTCAAGTGGATGGGGCCAATCTCTTTTCTCTGGTCAGCAGCAATAAGCCAAGGAGCAACAGCTACAAATTGGAACATAGAAGGTTTCACCTCAATGTGAGGAGAAACTTCTTTATGATGAGGGTGACAGAAAACTGGCACAGGCTGCCAGAAAGGTTGTGGAGTCTCCTTCTCCTGAGACTTTCAAAACCCACCTGGATGCATTCCTGTGTGGACTACCCTAGGTGATCTTGCCTTGGCAGGGGGTTGGACACAATTTCTGGAGTTCCCTTCCAATCTCTAACATTTTGTGACTCTGTGAATTGTCTGACTTGACTAAATTATTCATTTGCAGCAAGAACCTTGTGATATGTTAGCATCTCCAGTTTTCAAGGCTGTGTTGCCCTCTCCTCCTTTAATTCCACAGTTTGTTGGGCTGGATACCAAAGCCAGCAGAGCCTGTGCAGAGTCTAGACCATACCCAGGAGGGACTTCTCTCATGTCATCAAGATGCAATACTCATATATGAACAGTTCAAAGCTTCTGTACACTACCTAACACCAGATCATGGATTTAACAGACTGGCAGCACTCACTTGCTGAGCAGCATCTGTTCAGAATTAGCAAATGCCTTTTTTTTTTTTCTTTAAGGGCTGGTTGGTTTCCAAGTATTTCCCTATTTATTTCCCATTGAGCAGTGACATGCTTTTCAGTCCAGAATAGTGTTTTCTGGAATGATGTCTGTGTGAGGACATTCCTTTGGCTTACAGAACCAATGAAGAAAAACACTCAGGCATCTCTCAGCACTCCTGGACTTATCAGCTGGAGGAGGCTGGAAACAAAACACAGAGGGCTGGAACATCTCTTCAACCAGCATGTGAGACCTTGAGCTGTTTGGTCTGGAGAAGAACAGACAGAGGGAATCTCAAAGCCAATCTATCTAAAGATGGGGAGGAAAGAGGGTGTGGCGAAGGTGTTCGGTGGTGCCCGGGGGGAGAACAACAGGCAATGGGCGCAAATTTGAACCCGGAAAGTTGAAGCTAAACCTAAGGAAATTTTCTCTGCTGTGAGAGCACTGGAGCAGGCTGCCCAGAGAGGTTGTAGAGTTTGCTTACTTGGAGAGATTCCAAACCCACCTGGACATTGCGATCCTGAGCAACCTGCTATGAGTGACCCTATTTTAGCTGGGGGGTTGGACTAGATTATCTCCAGAAATCCCTTCCAACCCTTCAAAGCATCAGGAAGAGCTGCCCTACAGTAAACCATCATATTAATAGCAGATACAATGAGTTTCCATAGTGAAAGCTCAAATAGCTCCAAAAATACTACTCACAAGTGATGCCAAGCAGATTACATTATGCCAGAGCCACCAGTTCAGATCTTCTATAGCTTAGTTTGCTTTCCTGTCCAAAACATGCACAAGTATAATCTAAAGGATCATCTGTAAACACACAAGACTACCCTGCCTAGCTACAGCTCCAGCAAGATTTACAACATCCTGTTGTAAACATGGAACGAGATCACAAATCTTAAAGCAAGCTGCTATGACTGGATTATCTATAGCAGCCCAGCAGGCTACAACCATTCAAGCTTGGAAACATCACTAAGTTTTTGGTAGGTATACAGTCATTCAGCTCTTTCCTCCAAAGGTCTGGACCTACTAGCCACTCAATTTTTAATTCATAAAATTGATGGAGCATTTCCTCTTGTGAGCTCCCCAGCTGCAACTACCTCATCCTTCACACCTTATACCTGTTCTACATCACAGCATTCAGCTGAGCTCAACAGTCCATCCATTAAATCCTTATCTCTCCAATTTGGACCAGAGAAGTATGCTATGGGGGCCAGTGTCAAAAGCCTTTCAGGAGTACAGACAGATGACAACCTGTTGGAAAATTCCAAGAGGTCACTGCCAGGTACATTATTATTTAAAGCACACTGAAATACGTTTTGCCATTCACCATTCAGTGTCTCTCATTCTGAACAGAGATTTTTAACATCTGAACTAGCCAAGAGAGAGATCAGAAAGCAGGTGGCAATAAACCTAATTATTCTCCTCTGAGATGGCTTTTGTGTGGGTTTACAACATCCGAGAGTATACCATGGGCAGCTGTCCAAAGTGGTCTGGATGAGCCAACTGATTCACCAGGGCTCTGTAGGAACACACATGATGCTGTTGGACATTGTTCTTACTCAGGAGGTAAATTCTGTGCATCTGAAATAGCAAACCTTGGGGTCCCTCCTCTTGGATACAGCACCTGCAGGTATTTGTAATGGAGTTGTAAGCCTGTATCTTCAAGTGACAAAACTTAACTGTGTGGTGAAGATGTTTATTTTATTGGAACAACAGCCTTAGGATGCTCCCTAAACACAAATTCATTTCAGGACTGGCTTTATTAGAGGACAAATTTTCTTTATGGAGATTATATAAGAACCACCTGCAATATTGCAAGGCCAGGTTTTGGCAGATTCTTTCTAGTTTAGCATCACTCAAAGCCTTACAACACAACTCTGTGTCTTTTACTTAACAAAGGCTGCCAGTGTCTAAAGGTATAAAGTCTCAGAAGCCAATTGATTTTAAACTCACTTTTACCCCATTACTCCACTTCCGAGTACAAAATAACTTCCTATGGCCAACCTTTAGAACCAACCCTAAAACAGACATCCATGAGAGTTGTAAATGATCTTTGAGATAACGCTTGAAACCAAATTTCAGTAAGAACTGGGGAGAAGTTTTAACAGTTGTTTTCCAGACAACTGGCACCTAAAGATGTACACTGCATGCTGAGAAAGTAGAAGGCACAGCTGGAGAAATACTTCTTTTAGAAGCAGAGGTGAATAAAGCAAGTCCACCCTTGAAGAGCCTCTACATGCTTCCATGCCATTATAGATTTGGGACACTGAGAAGAGATCTGGGTAAATATAACCCTTTATGTCTTTTGTGGGGGTAGGAAAAAAATATTTGAAAGCTCCCAGATCTATTCACCACACAGCCTCAAAGCCAGATGCACCAGCACAAGCCATGAGGTGACCTGTGGGCTCCCAAAATTGCCACCTTCACACAAAACACTACTGGCCTGTGGCTGCAGCTGATCTGTGCAATAATCAGCCTTCTTTCTAACCATGATGATAAAACAAAGCAAGTTTCTACTCATTTTAGAAGATAGAATCCCAGAGAAAACACCACATCTCACTTACTCAGTGCTCCTCAAATCCCATATCTTTCAGACAAGCATCAGGCATAACAGAAAGTTGAGTGGACAGTAAGAAGTCAACTACTAAAGCCCTGCTCCAGCACACTTCAAAGTTCAAGGTCAGCACTGAATTCACCATTATCTTGGTTGAGGTTTTAATTATGACACCTTTTGTTCAGCTTCCCTTTTGAGGTACCCAGGAGAGGTGGAAACTGTGCTTTAATGACTGAACTCACTAGTGATTTTTACAAGAGAATGAAAAGCAGAGATTCCCAACAGCACCTGAAGGGCAACATCAGCAACTGACCTCACCTACTATTGCACCATATTTCATGCAAAGTGAAATGCAGGGAAGAAGCAAATGTAAGTAACAACTGTTTCCAACAAATATGAGGACTTTAAGGCACAGCAAAGCCCAGCCAAAATCCCCTCCTTCCAAGGTAAGCTCACACCAAGGCAGAAACACAACGGTCCAACACAGGAGACCTGCAGCCTGGTCCCAGCTCTTCCAGTGCTCAAGATGACACAGCATGTCAAGTCATCTCAGCTCTTCAGATCAACTTTCCTTCAGTAAAACAGGGAATGATATTTCATGTGTTGGAGACCTGACAAGGCAGAGCAGCTGTAAATGTATTATGACAGGGAGCATGAGTTCCTCCCACATTCTAAGCAAAAGGACTGCAAACCTCTTACAGAATCATCTCCTATGCAGGTTCAAGCAAGAGGCCCAAGTACAAGGGAGGAGGAATGGTGGTGTTTATGTGATGCCTGAACCCCACACAGAAGGGCACTTACCTTTACTATTAAATTCCTAACAATCCCATCACTGGGTTATATTGACTGACACCATAATGGTCTCTTCCTTTGTCGGATTTCTTTTTGCTACGACAGCAGCAAAAACAAAAGCTGTGGCTGGATCCCAAAACTACATTGAGAAAAAAATATCAGTCTCAAAACACCAATTGTGCAGAACAAGAATTTAACCTCAAAATGACTGCAAAGTAAGGATTTATTAAGTGTCCCCCCCATCTCTTACCTCAAGCATAGGGCGGGCACTGTCATGGATTGAGAGAATGTGGGTAATGTTATTCTTACTCAACTGCTCTACATCTCGGGCATCTGCAATATAGGAGAGAAAAAAAGGGAAGAGAATTTATTCCATCTCTTGCAATAGCCCAGTTCCCTCTCAATTGTGCTTGTTGGAAATCACTTATCCTTCATACATTTCCTTTTGAAGCTTAAGTACAGCAAAACCCCCAATGCAGCTGTCTATAACACCAGGGTAACGGGAAGACACCCTTCTAACTCCAAAACAAATTACATACTATATAAAGAACAAGTTCAAGTGACTCAGGAATGTGTTCTCAAGTCAGAAGTTTCATGTATTTTGCATCTGAAATAGAAGTCTGTGCATGCCTGTGTGCAGGTGATGGCCATCTGAAGCAGCAGTCGGAGCTGTACAAGAAGCAGCTTACCACCTCTCTACCCACAAACTCCCCTCCAAGAGATTTATTTGCACTTGAAAGATAGACCTTGTGAAATGCAGGTTCAAGAAGTGAAGCCAAATATATCACTTGAATTGAGGTATTAATGGGCAAGCCAAAATAACCAGAGTCTTAACCTTCAGTGGAGAAATAGGGAAAAATATGCATTTAGCCACTACCTACCCTTATTGTAAGGCTGAAGAGAGACTGAGATGGTAAAGATATTGAACATACGAAAATGCAAAATGATGTAGCAAGGAAGTGCAGTTCTGAAAAGGTGGTTCCTAGACCAAAGGGTTTCAAACATTCAAAACTGGAAAGCAAACTGGGGCAACTGAAAATCTGATGCTAGATATTGTGAAAGCATAGCTTTGTTTCTATGGGAAAGAAGGTAAGAGAGATTATCTATCATCGGTGAGCAACTTTCCCTGTACTAAACCATTATCACGCCAGAAAATGACCTCAATGAACCACTAATACAGGTAAAAGTTAGTCTGTGTCCATTTGCTTCTGCCCTTTTGGCTGGAGAATGGCAGGGTGCAGCACAGCAAGTGCAGCATGGTGGTTTTGTGATGTGAACACCTGCCTTCCAAATCTGCCCCATGCAATCTGTTCACGTTAGCCTGGTTGCACACCAGAAAAAAAAGCACTGACCACAAAGGTTTCAAACCGGCTCTCTCTAGGTACAAAAATAACAATAGCATCACCTGTATGTTCTTTATGTACGTGCCAGAGTTCAATTAGCATCTCTTGCTTCGTCTTATTCTGCTCTGCTATAAGGTTTCAAGGCCTTTTCTACATCACAAAGAGAAATTCAACATTTAATTATACTGCCCTGTAGACAAGATCCACACAAGCACAGTAACAGACAACCCTATTCAAAACTAATCCAAGGATGAAACCTTCTCAAAGGCTAATATAAAGCAGAGAAGGAGCAAAGTTGCATTGATTTCACTTGCTACTGGTCAAGCCTGCATGATCAACATGATACCTGATCCCTCAGGCAAGAATTAACAAAACTTCCATCTGGAACAGAATTAAAGTCTAGATTCACAGAACAAAATATCCTAAAAATCTCAGCGTCAGCATTTCCAAGAAGGAACACTGATGTTTGCCAGGGCCTGGGGGGGTCTTCCAACCCACCTGACCTTTCTCAACAGTTTATACGACAGCCTTTTCAGAGAACACCTATGCAGGCAAGGGTTTGGAAGCCCAGAAATCAGCCTGTGTCCCTAGAAATCACTGCTGTCCATTCTTCAAGGGCTGAGGGCATACTTCAGAGCCTGGTAGGTGGACCTCAAGGTGTTAATGCACACCTAGCACAACAAGACAGCAATCTCTATCAGTATGGCCTACACAGTAAGAAAGGCTTGCCACACAAGGCAAACAGCTTTAAAAGAAGATGTCACCCCAAATTAAATGTTGGAGCAGTCCAAAAGGCCTAATCAACACAGTCTAACTCAGAAGGACTGAAGGATTTTAGTTCCCCAGTTAGCCAAGGACTTAGAATAAAGGAAGCTTGGCTCCAAACTGGAAGAAGCTGAATTGCAGTTGCACATTAGAAAGAAATTCCTCCTCATGAGGATGGGGAAGCACTGGGACAGTTTGCCCAAAGATATTATGGAGGCTCCAAGGCTGGAAGTGTTCAAAGCTGGGCTAGACTGGGCCTTGAAGAGCCAGTCTAGTAGGAGGTATCCCTGCTACTGGCAGGGAGCTTGGAACTAGATGAACTTTAAGGTCCCTTCCACCTGAAACCATTCTATGAATTCCAACAAATCTAAAGTATACAATCAGTGAGATTTCAGATATTCCTAGAAACAATCTGAAAATGGCCATCCAAGACCTAACGTCACAGGGTAACCAGCAGATCCTCGATATATTTCAGAAATAAACTTTCAAATCACAAAAACAGAGGAGAAAAACCTTTCCAGACACTGCCTGAATTAACTGAATCTGAACTTTAAAGAGCTTACAGAGGGGAAATTCCCTTGGCTCCCCCTGGCACCTGCCATAAGCCTCTACAGATACAACAGACAAAGCTGTTCAAACAGCACCAGAGACAAGACCCTGTCACTCATGATCTCATACTAGAAATGGCAAAAAAAAAAAAAAAAAAAATTATTGAAAGCACCCAAAGCATCACCACTGCCACAGCAATTCTAACTTCTTTAGAATGCTCATGTTTGGAAATCACAGCATGAAACACGCCATTGCCAAATTTAATGATGAAATGAACCCATCAAGGTCCACCTTGTGCGCCCCTAAAGGTTCCCTCAACAGGCATTATGCTGCACAGTATTCTGAGTATAATACAGAAGACACTTCTCAGCTGATGTGGACTCTGAAGTGAAGCCTTCAGGAAACTATCCTCAGACAAAAGGACACAATTCACACTGGTCAGGTCTTCCTTTCTCTCCCCCACATATATATATTTATCTTCCTTTCCCTGAACTTCATTCTATAATGATTAAGATACATCAGTGAGCAACAAACTATTAGGGTTACTAAATATCAAACACAAATACAACTAAAACTACTCTCTCATACTCCAGTATTTCAATACCTCCACGCAGATGCAAGGTGGAAAAAATAAAGATCTCTCCCTTTGTAGAGTTAGAAGAAATAGCTGTATGGTCTCTTCCACCTCTACTGCTAACAACAAAACACAAAGCACCATGAAGTTGGTGAGGAACTGGTTGCCTAGAGAAGTTCTGGAGGTTCTAACCCCAGAAGGGTTCAAAACCAGGTTGGACAGGGCCTTGAGCAATCTGGTCCAGTAGGAGGTGTCCTTGGCTACGGTACAGGGATTGAAACTAAGTAGTCTTAAAGCTTGCTTCCAATTCAAACCTTTGCATGATTCTATGATCCTCCAGGAATAGGACAAAAAAAAAGCATTAGTGATTACTGCAACATTTAACTTAACCCACTTATGAATTTAGTTTACCTCCACAGAATAAGCAAGATTAAGTTTATTTGCATTTGGTCACTTTTCCTCCCACTAGCCAGCTGTCCCAAACTAGACATCCTCCCTTCTTATTCCTCCAAAGCCCACATTTCTGACTCTGGTGTTACTATGAAAAGACACATCAGCCCAACACATACAACAGTATCAAGTCTCAACCTGCAGAGGTACAGAGGTTCCAGTTCTATCATCACCAGATTTAAGTAACTCTTAGCACATGCTTCATTGTCTGCTTTGGGGAGAACTGGGGATAGATACCCATGTGAGAACCTCCTCTCCAGTGGCTTACAGCACTATGAACTGAGAATGGCTTTCCATTGGTAGACCTTTGCTCCAGAGTCCAGTAATCCTTACTTACAGACTCAAAGACACAGGAGCTAAGCACACAAAACCTCCACCTCTCCTGTCCCTACTTCAATGTTCTACTACATATTTTGTCCCAGCTTCTCAAAGGGATGCTTCTGGGGACTGAGCAGGGTAGTAATCTGTTTAATGAGAGCACCTATAGGATGTCTTCTTTCAGGAGCCAAACCTGAAAAAGGGACTGGTATCTTCATCCACTCCTGCTTTCAGTACCTGAAATGAAGCTTTAGAAAAGGGAATTTTTTTCCTGGGAACATGAAGCAGGAATTAATTGTATCTCAAACCACTTGGTGGACACTGCTTAGTAGTGGAAAGGGCAGAACTTTCCCAAGAGTCCCCAGCAACACTGGACTCTCTCAGGGGGAATTAAACCTCATATTGTGGCTTTCCCCTTCCAATCAAAAAGACCTCAAATATTCCACTGGAAAAACTTTAATCTTCCAAATATGATTACAAGGAAGAAAGAACATGAGCTCTTTGATAGTCAAGGTAGAAACACTCTGGAGTCTCTGTTGCTCACTGTTGCTACACCTGTTGGTTTGGAACCAAAGCAGCACCCACTTAGAACCTCCTATCAGAAGAAAAGGTATTTTTCCTATTTGTGCAGAGAAAAGGGCTAAAAAGCTCTGTCATATCAGTCCCTTAAGGAACAAAGCATCTCTTTTCACCATGGGCCCAGATGCCTTTCAACAGACATCAGCTTTCCAACACAGAAGACATGTGGGCATGCAATCCCACAATAAATCCCTTGTCTTTTGAAAGGATTGAATTTCATAGATAAGGTACAACTGGAACAACCCAAAATTCCCCCCAAACTAGAGGCAGGAAGAAGGGTTTTCCTTTTTTCTATTCACTCATTTTTCTCTCTCAGCCATCCCACACCCTCCCACTGGCAGAGAACTATCTCCTGTTGAACTTTCCCTGAAGAAGTTCAAAAGCTGTTTCCTTCTGGGCTTTCAGACTAAAGTCAGTCTTGGTATTTTTGTATGGACATTGCTGTGGTTCTTGATTTTTTTCCTGCCCTCTAGTTGTGCAATCTCAAATACATTCTCTCAGGAACATGCCACAATTTCAGTGTGCTTATAGATCTTAGAAGATAACAAGCCCTGAAGCACATGCCAAGAACTACAGTTTTTCAAAAAAGCTTTCCAATGGTTATCTCAAGTCCTGTGGACCAATGCAGGTTTCAGTTTGTATCTCAGTGTTTCCCATAACCAGGACTACACAGAACTTTCTACCCTAAGGAAGTTAAAATAGCCTCTCTCATCCAGCATGCCTAAAGGTTTGTACAGCAGCAGCAGAGAAACCAGAAGCAACAAGATCAACCCCAATTTCTGTCACACATTTATTTCACAAGTTCTTCTTGGGTTTTGGTTTATTTGAGTCAAAGAGTTTGCACTCTCTCTTGTCATGAATGCTTGATTAAGCCTAAAAGGACAGTAAGAAACCCTATACACAGAATATAATTCTTACAATCATGAAACGGTGGGGGCTGGAAAGAAAGGCTCTCTGGAGATCACCTAGTCCAATCCCCCTGCTAAAGCAGGGTCACCCACAGCAGGCTGCCCAGCATCACAATGCCCAGGCAGATCTGGAGTCTCTCCAGAGAAGACTCAACAGCCTCTCTGGGCAGCCTAGTCCAGTGGTCCAACACCCTCAAAGTAAATCATATTGCTGAATATTCAATAATTCCCCAATTGAATGTCTTCTCCAGCTAACAGCTCTCCAGGATTACAGCATTTTAACACCTTTACCATCCTGCTTTCTCTCAGCAGCAAGGCATCTAGGAACAGCTGTGCCTCTTCCCAGTCCATCCGTTTCCCCACAGGTCCCACACACAGCAGGGAGACAGGAGCATGCACAGTATTTTGACTGAGCTACAGAAGCTCAGCCTGCTCAAGCTCCCTGAAGAGAAATGAGAACAGGCTATCCTCCAAGATTCCCTGGACTCAACTTCTGAAAAAGACCCCTCCTTCCTTCACCATGAGGGTAGTGGGGCACTGGAACAGGTTGTTCAGAGAAGCTGTGGAGGCTCCAACCTTGGAAGTGTTCAAAGCCAGGTTGGATGAGGCCTTGAATAACCTGGTCTAGTTGGAGGTGTACCTGCCCACGATATGGGGGTTGTAATTAGATGATCTTGAAGGTCCTTTCCATACAAACCATTCTATGATTTTCTGTTCCCTACATTGAGACCTGGAGGATGCCACAAAGCCAAGGACTCAGACACTCCTCTTACTGAGAAGATGCAACTTTATTCAATTCAAACAAATCAGCTCCAAGTTGAAAAGACAGGACACTGCTCACAAATGCATTACAGGAAATCACTTTGTAAACTCCCACCTTTAAAAGTCTGTGGACATGGCAGCTGCCTAAATCAGGACCCACTGAGGTTCTCAGTCCATGATTCTCTTTTATGGCAGTTTGAAAATTCATTAATCATCCGTTGAAAAAGGGCCACAAACTAAAACAGGCCTCAAGAACTCAGTAATCAAACTCCCCCAGAAAACCACACTGGTGATCGACAGCCTGTTCCAAACAGGATGACTTCACTGCAGTTGCTCTCAAGGCAGCAAGGTGTTGAGGGACACAGAGAGCAAATTATGGAAGTTTGCTGTTGTATTAGTGAAGTACTGCAACACCAATCTTTTCTCTTCTTCCCATGATACAGTAGCTAATTTGAGATTACAACAGCAGTTACACACGAGTAGAACACAATGACTCAATGCGATGTAGGCAAAAGTCACAGCAATAAAGAGACACTGTGTGATTTTAATCAAATTTACACACCAGACTCTGTAATACAAACACTGAGATTAAAGCTGACCCAGCCTCACTCACTTCCATGAAGGTAGCTGAAGCCTCTCAGCCTCTGCTGTTTTTCAGTTAGATTCCCAGGAATGCTGCCCACTCACACCACTTCCACATGCACATCTCTACTCCATGTGTAGAAATGACCTGATATGCTACTTAAGGACCACTGGCAAAGCACACGTGGCTCCAAATGGCCAGAGCAGCATGAGTAGGAAGGTTGCGAGCCCTGGCGGGAGCAGAGATGCTGACTCACTCCACAACCTTGATCAGCTTCCCTCATAAGCTGAAAACAGAAACAGATGCTCTGGCTGAGTTTTGCCCCCCTGCACAGTAGAACAGCCACAGCAAGAGGGACAAAGCTACATTCCTTGGGCTCATTCTGCCAGACAGCTTGGAACCCAGAGGACTCCACTATCATACTACCTTCACCCATCCTATCTCTCTCCTGAATTACTTGATAGGAAAGGAGGGGAAAAAACCCCACACCCACAAAAAAGTCTCCAACAAGTCAAAAGAAGAAGTTTGTTTTGTCCGTGGCACATGCTGTGGTGTGTCCAATTATCATCAAAATTATCCCATTCCCTTTATTTTCCTGTTTTTCCAGCTTGCTTGCTTTTTCAACTCCTTTCATTATCTACTCCCACCAGTGTAAGCTCACATCCATCCTCTCTTTTTCCTCACCACAGCATGCTTAACTCCCTCTCACGTGTCAGTGTTTGCATCCCAGAGTGGCAAAAGGCAGCTTTAACTCCATGTGCCACTTCAGGTTCCCTCTCAAGGTGATCAGTTTCCCAAGGGGCAGCAAGCACTGGACCAACACCACAGGTCAGAAGGTCTACAGGCAGGTAAATCAGGCAAAAAACACTGATCTCACAGGTTTGGGGATGGAATAGGGAAGGAAGGGTGGGCATAAGACAGGGAGGAGGTACAGCACCATCTAAATCCAATGCAGACATTGTCCAGTATTTACAGACCAGCTGTGCTATCAGATAGATAGTCCAAGGACACCGCAGAAGTCCCTGCAAGTTCTGCTGCGTTGCTGTACCCAAGCACAGGAAATATGGAGCCCACACATCTCAAAACAGCTGTACAAGCACAACTAGTTTACCTCTGAGCAAGCAGAGTCAGCTGGCACTGCTGCTAACAGCGCATTGAGAACAGGTCACTTGTTTGGATGTCTACCTAAAGCTCCCTGTGTTTTCTAAACACAGTTCTGTCTTTCTGTACACCAAAAAAAAGTAAACTTCATGCAATAAGAAAAAAAAAAATCCAGTGGACAGCGTATGAGTGGTCAGACAGTGACCCACAGACCTACCAGTCTCACAAGAGGTGATAACAAAACTCTTCAGCAATGGTTATAAATAACCAAAATAGTGAAAGCAGTGACTGAGAGGTATACTAAGCCTTTACTTGTGAGGCTGTTTAAAGTCCTCCTTACAAAGAATCTGTCCAGCTCAGAGGCCTGCCTGCCAAGCACAGGAATCATTTAAGGCAGGACAGCATTCAGGAATTCCAGCCAAAGCATGCTGAGGAGATGGCATTCATTCTTCTCTTCTTGTAAAGTACTTGCAGCACAGCGCTCAGGTGAAAACGCAAACAAGTTCTTCTGTAAGTACTACGAGGTGGACCCAGAAACAAAGCAAGATGGGATTAAAAAGCTGCAGAGACCTCAGAGAGCTCCATAGGCCTGTGAAACAACACCTTAAGACTCCTGCTAAGTCATCCTAGTGAAAAGTGTTAAAACACATCTTACCTTTAAAGTTGCCAATGAACAAGCCAGGCAGAATCTGCAAGAAAAAAATAGTATCAAATATAGATATCTTGTGGTAAGACAATTTGACAAAGTTCAATTTGCATACAGGATGGAACATACTACTTTAGTAGACTATTATCAAACACTATCTAAAAAGCTCTGACAACACTCTGTGCCTCTTCACAATCTTCTCAAACTCTACAGCCACTCTCTGAGAGCATTCACTGGCAGCCATATGGAATCACACCATGGAGGCTCTCCAAGGCAAGTGGTTTACAAACAAAGTGGGCCTTAAAACTCACCCTGCCCACCACAGCAGGGTGAATTACCCCCACGACATTCATACAGAAAAGGTGATTTGCCTAATGTTGCTAAGCAAAAACACTGTAAAAGAACATCTTTCAAATCTTGTCAGTCAAAGATGTGCAAGCCGGGGCTGCAGTACTGTGGGGTGCTTCCACAGGGGAAATAAAGAGCTGTGTATTCATGTAGAAGGTGAACTGATGGACGTCCTTGAATTGCATGTTTTCTCCCTCAGACTCACTCATAGAACGGTTTTGGCTGGAAAAGACCTTTAAAATCATTGACTCCAGCCATTACCTAACTCTACCAAGGCTGGTACTAAACCATGTCCCACAGTACCACATCTCTGTCTTTTAAAATCCCTTCCAGGGAAGGGGATTTCACCATCTCCCTGGGCAACCTGTTCCAGTGCTTGGTAACTTAGCAAAGAAGTTTCTTCCAATATCCAACCTAAACCTCCCCGGTAAAACCTGCAGGCATTTCCTTTTGTCCTATCATATGCTACTACTGAGAAGAGACCAATCCCCACCTTGCTCCAAACTCCTTTCGGGGGAACAAGGCAGTCTCCCCTCAGACTCCTTTTCTTCAGGCTCAATAACCCTCATTCCCTCAGATGCTCCTCAGACAACCTGTTCTCCAGATCCTTCACCACATCTAGCTCCTCACCCCAGAACTCCCAGAAGCCTGTACAGGTCTCAGTTGCAGCACTTTTAACTGTGGAATGTCAAGGTCAGTCTGAGAAGCAGGCTGCACAGCCTGAGGACAAGATGTGCATGCACACACAGAGCAGCAGGTGACACTGTACTGCTATCCCTCCCACAACCCTCCCAGCTTGGCAATAGCGTAAGGACACGAAAACCCTCAGGCACACCTAACGCATACTTTGTGGCAAAGAATTTCATTCTCTGCCACCTGAGGTCTCCGAGCCACACCTGCATCCTTTGAAGAGGCCAAAACTGTGACAGTAGGACTGCAGGACCCACTTCTTCGGTGTATGCAGAGCATACCCCCAATACAGATATGTCAGCGCTGACTTCCTAGACCCTTAGCAACACTCAGATGTCACCGCAGAGGCAGCAACAGTTTCTTGGGTGCTGCTGTTTCAAAGGAAAACTCCACCCTCTTTCTTCGGTCTGATAGCCATGAAGTTACAAAAGTCACGAAGGACTTTTCATCGGGGATTATAGCCCCAGTCTTCACTTCGCTGCCTCCTCCCTGCTGAAAGGCAATCCGGCTTTACCAGGCAAAGGTTAGCAGGCCAACAAAGGGGCTGCAAAACAGCGTTTGACCTGCCTTAACCCCAGGGCTTTCGACCAATAGCGCCGTTGTGTAGACTGTTATCTAGCCTTGCAGAAAGCAGCAAGGCTGCAGCGCTTCTCCCCGTGCAAACATTCCTCCCTCTCAGCTTTGCTGGGCGATCTCTCTCCCTACCGTGCCACACCAGCTCTAACCATGGGCTCAATTCTGCCACTGACATCCAAAGACCACTTCTCCAGGACCCTTCACTGTACCTTCAACTTCTTACAAATTAAGGGCTGCATGACAACATAGGCTAAAGGAAATGGCACTTCGAGCTCTGCATGGATAAGTGCTGACAGTTTTTCCCCTTTTCCTTGAGTATTCACATTTCACTTGTACAAAGTCAATACTCATACACAGGCAGCAAAAGGACAGTGTGTCAGTTTTCAATACCAGAGTATTCAGCAGGGAAAAGTACCTTTCCAACACCCTGCTATCCCGTTCTGCATGGACAAGACTCATGGTTGCACAGACCAGCTCATTATTTTAAACACACTCAATGACTCTGTTGGAAAAGCAGCCCAAAGGCCACCATCTCAGGCAAGGAATCAGAAGCTGCTCCATCGAGCAGAGTACCCCAGGCCCATATCTACAAATAAAATCCATGCTATAAAAGGGGGAAAAAAAAGACAAATTGCAAACAAATTTCACCAACCAGGTCACCCCATCCAGTTCCCTCAATTTAAGCTTAAAAAAATTAAGACATGAAAAAAGCCTTTCTGATATTTTTAAGTAGCTGTCTGGTATTTCCTGTCTGCAGCACAGATCTCAGCTCACACCATCACTACTGCAGACTACAGTATTTTAGAGTCCAGGACATCATCTCTGCATCAAATACAAGCTTGAGAGAGAGGATAAATGCTTGAATTGCAGTCACAGTCATTAAGGTTAGGCATCATAAATTAAAGATACCAAGAAACACTTGAGGGGGTTGCAAAAATGAGGCTTCTTGGATCATCGCTGGCAAAAGAGGAAAAATCCAGACAACTGTATCTGTGCATCATGAAACAACATTGAGCACTAAATAGGAAATTAGGACATCGTGCAACCAAGGCCAGATGTTACCCCTCTTGTCCTAGTCATTCTAGAAGCAAGAAACATTACTATGGGTGAAAGCCACTTGGAAAAGAAGTGAATCTTCATGCCGTGCTGACTAACACTTCAGCACTACACTACGGCTGGGAACTTTCA
Source organism: Ramphastos sulfuratus (assembly GCA_013399055.1). NCBI lineage: Eukaryota > Metazoa > Chordata > Aves > Piciformes > Ramphastidae > Ramphastos > Ramphastos sulfuratus. The sequence continues at coordinate 11,419 of WBNM01039593.1, read as the reverse complement.
GCTGTGTCATCTCACACTGCCTTCGGTAACTGCAACTCTGGGCAATGTGAAAATGAAGGCCGACGGCTGCTAGGGGCTTGTGAGAGAGAAAGGGTGGGAGTCAGAAAAGACAAATAAAGCGGTTGTTTTCGTGAACTTCTCAACCACTGCTTTATGAATAAAAACAGCAGCCTCTTTCTGTTGTCTGAAACATTGATTAAGTGGCCACAGACTGAATAACAGATGTAGAAGAGCACGGTAAGGACTGCAACACTTGTCTCTGTACCTCACACAACAATGGCTCTCATTCTCCACCATGTAACAATGCAGAGCCCTGCTGTGGACAACAGTTACTCCTGCTAACTCAGACCGCTCTGGAAAATGCCTTCAGGGACTACTTTGACATAGTCTCCTATAATAACAACTAAAACTCCTTGCCCAACACTGCTCCTAGTACCGACAGGCACCCCATAAAAGTTCATCAGTGTTTTTGTGAGGATGGCCAAACACTGTAGAAGGAGCAGACGAGCCCACCTTGTGCAGCACTACAGGACAGCAATACACATCGGAGAAAGGGATTTGCCACTGATGTGAACTGGTGCAGCTTCACTGGCTTCTATAGAAATGGTTTCATCATCTCTAACCATCCACACCAATTCACATGTCTTGTTAACCAGCTCCTGCAACAACCAGGGATTATCTGCCCATTTTGTAGAAACAACACTCAACCTTCAGAAGAGTCTGCATCAATATCAGGCAGTTAACTGTAAAAGGGCAAACAAAAATTAAACTCCAGAACTAAAACATCTTTGCTAAGCATATCCTGTTCGTAGATAATCAAACCTAAGTGCTACAATCTCTTGTCACCATCTCAGATGCTAGACTTCAGCTCCTGGAAGACCTCTTCATAATTTTCAACCGCTGACTTCAGCTTGAACCTTGACTAGAAGTCAAAGCTAAACATTAAGCATGAAGACAAATCAGGCCACCCAGGATTTCCTAAGTGAGATCCCATTGCCTGTCCTGTATGTAAAAGATATAAAAGTAAAACACTCAAAATAAATATTGACTATGTCAAGGCACATTCACCAGCCAGTTCTCCTTCTCTGAGCAGAAGAAGGGTGTTTATGGCCCAATGCTTTCAGTTTAATTTGGGAAAAGTCAGGAGGCTTTGGCGGCCTTAAGGAAAAACCTAAGCACAATTAGTTTGAGAGACAACTACCAACAAAAGACAAACTCCATCCAAAAAGAAAGCCAGGCCTCCAGCCCTCAGCCAGCACTAACAGCCACACTAAGTGAGGTGTGATCACTATTTGCTAAGAAATGCTTCAATATTGTGTGACAGGAAAAAAGGAGAGGACTGTGCCACCACGAACAGCTCAGCATCCAAGAGCAGCCACAGCAGCTGTAGCGATCTCTGGAGCTTTTCCTTACCATACTCATTATGAGTCACCACTAATCTTCTTCCCTGGCATCAGTACAAACAGATTCCCTAAATTAAATAATCTGCCATTGGATAAACTGCTTATTTTCTCCTACCTTCTACATATAGCTCTACCACAAAGAACACACTTCATGGGGAACTAAGAAAATTCATATTGAGACTACACTGAATCAAGCAAACACCCACACTCCCCCAGTATTGGTGTGGATGACCCCACACCTCCCCTGTCCTTCCAACTCCAAAGGGGCACAGTCTGCAGGTGGGAAGTACCAGACCTGCAAGCAGGACCCCTACAAAAACAACCCCTGATGGCTGGTACCCACTGTGGCTGTAGCCTCCTTAAAGGAGGCAGATACTCCCAAACTACTAAACGTTTCATCCTCTTGGATACAGCCAGAAGGGGGGGGGGGGGGGGGGAAAGGTAGTGTTGCGCTTGCCCTGAAAGTTCTAATGCTGTGAAGCGTTGCTCTGCCACTAAAACAACCAAATGGGTCAATGCCTGCACACCTAGTAGCATAGTAATATGCAATGGAGATGAAGACTGCTAAACAAAGGATTGAGAATTGCTTCTGCCACCCCCAAGACCGCAACTTTATAGCATTGTCTCCTGTCCCTCTAAATGTTTTGATAAATTCATACATTCCCAGAAGAGTACTACAAACGTACTAGGAGTCTAAATGAAGTCTCTCCAGCTTGTGTTTCTCCCTAACTGGCCACTTCTACAAGGTACCTCCAAGAAGTGGCTACATAACCTATTATACAGACTTCAAAACTAAATACAACAAGAAGGACCGAGGGATGCTCTGCCTCCTACCCACTAACCCAAATGAACTAACCAACAAGATCTTTCCCTGCCTGAAGTTTCTATTTCCACGTCTCCCCACAGGGTGAAGAGGCTTTCCCTCTCAGGAGGCACACTAAGCACTCTGGACATTCACCCATCTGACTTCCAGGGACAAGACTATCAGACTTCGACAACTTGTGAGCAGTTTTTTCTAGCTGTTCTCTGCTTTGTCAAAGGCAACACTTGCAGCAAACCTGCTCCCAAGGCACTGAAAGCAGGATGTTAGAAGAGATGACTCAACTTCTGTTCCTCATAGCAAGCTATATATAAAAGGCTAGTGGCCACCACACTTTCAAACTTGAGGTTAAAACAGAGGTGGAGATGCTGAGAAAAATCACAGTTGTCCCTTAATAACCACCACATGCCAGGGGAATCAGCACTGACAGCAATCCCCCACAGCCAAAAGATCCAACATCGTTTGCAGAACAGATCCACCTTCCTTCCCTGCTGCCATCTCCGCTGAGACCAAGAGCTTTCCTGTCCCACCCGAACCAGCCCTCTATGGGCAGCCCCAACCCGCCGGCTGCCAAGACAGAGCCCAGAGCGTGTCTAGCCAGCGCCCATAGCCATGTTTTGAGGACTGCGAACAAGCGATGGAAAACTTAAAAGGATTTAATCCCGGACAGCCCAACATTCCAGGTCCTGCCCAAGCCGGGCGGGTGCCGACTCTGCCCCAAGCAGCTCCCCGAGGCACCCTCAGTGGGGGACACAGAGAGCAGGGGCTGGGGAAGGACTGAAGCACCACGGGGAGGTGGGGGGAGGACGGCGGTCGTTATCGACCGTTGGGGGCTCGCATCACCCGAGGAGGGGAAGCCCGGGCCAGCACCACCGAAACTGGGGCCACCCCCCACTCCCCACTGCTCTCTGCCCGGGCTGCGGCTGGGAATGAAGGCGCGCCCCGGGGGAACGGTGCAGTCCCGGTCTCCTTCCTCCCCAGACCGGGGCGGGGTGGGGGGGGAGGCCGATCCCCAAAGCTGAAAGGACAAAATCATCTTAGCCCTTGGCCTTTGTTCTGAAAGCCCCGGGGCGACACAAAGGAGGGGGGGGGTGGTCACCGGGAAGGGACCGCCGGACCCGGCCACCGCTGCAACATGCACTCACGGACAGGAATAACGACGAGCAAGCGGCGTTACCTTGTTCATCCCATTCCCCATGGTTTAAGCGACCCGCACGCCAGCACCGCGGGAGGAACTTGCCGTCGGTTGCCGGCTACCGACCTACCGGCGGCGGGTCAGCGCGCATGGGGCAGTGTTTGGCCAGGGGTGACTGGGACGAGCTACTTGCTAATTAAGATGATGGCTGCGGCTTGGGAAAGCTAAGGCGCATCCCCTCACCCGCCCGCCCTGGCCGGGGCTGTCTCCTGGAGGCGGGTTTCCGCTCGCCCTCCCCGCCACCACCGGGAGCAGCGAGGACGCACCACCAGGAACTGCCTCCTCCCGCCCCGCCACACGTGCAGTTAAAACCCCGGTGCAGGTCCGATGCCGCCCTGGGCCTTGTAGTCCGCTCCGCCCCGCCGTTCCGCTGCCGCCCCACCATCGCCCGCCTGCGGGACTACAGCTCCCAGCGGCCCCCGCGCCACGGCCAGGCCCCCACCTGCGGTAGCCGCCGCACCGGCGTAGCCAGGCCTCGCCCCATGCCTCAGGGAGTGAGTAAGCGAGAGCTGCGGGCTTGTCCTCTGTGGGAGTTATTTCACAGCTCCCAGATATCAGCCGGTGCTGCTCGCCCACCTCAGCGCTGTCGGTACCGGCTTTGTCTCGCCGTCAAACGACTACCTCAGCCTGCCGCTTGCTTGCCCGTGCGTCCCGGTTGTGCCGATGCCCAGGCGGAGGGGCGGCCTGGGCTGCGCAGAGAGCAGAGCCTCGCCAAGCACCCTGTGCCATCTTACAGCATGCTGCCCAGGTCTCCTGCTTTTTCATCCCGGTCATGCTGCACGTGCAGCCGAATGGACCACACACGAATCACAATCGTTTGGGCTGGAAGAGGCCTTTAAGATCATCAAGTCCAACTGTTGACCCAGCATTGCCAGCTCACCGCTGGACCATGTCCCTTAGCACCACATCGACACAGCTTTTAGATCACTCCAGGGACGGGGACTCCACCACTGCCCTGGGTAGCCTGTTCCAGGGCTTGACAATCTTCAGTGAATAAACTGCTGCTATGGACCAACATAAACCTCCCCTGGCACAAATTGAGGCCATTTGCTCTTGTCCTGTTCTTGTGCCTTTTTCAGACCCCCACATCATTCCAACCTCCTTTCAGGGAGCCACAGAGACTGAGANTGGCTACATAACCTATTATACAGACTTCAAAACTAAATACAACAAGAAGGACCGAGGGATGCTCTGCCTCCTACCCACTAACCCAAATGAACTAACCAACAAGATCTTTCCCTGCCTGAAGTTTCTATTTCCACGTCTCCCCACAGGGTGAAGAGGCTTTCCCTCTCAGGAGGCACACTAAGCACTCTGGACATTCACCCATCTGACTTCCAGGGACAAGACTATCAGACTTCGACAACTTGTGAGCAGTTTTTTCTAGCTGTTCTCTGCTTTGTCAAAGGCAACACTTGCAGCAAACCTGCTCCCAAGGCACTGAAAGCAGGATGTTAGAAGAGATGACTCAACTTCTGTTCCTCATAGCAAGCTATATATAAAAGGCTAGTGGCCACCACACTTTCAAACTTGAGGTTAAAACAGAGGTGGAGATGCTGAGAAAAATCACAGTTGTCCCTTAATAACCACCACATGCCAGGGGAATCAGCACTGACAGCAATCCCCCACAGCCAAAAGATCCAACATCGTTTGCAGAACAGATCCACCTTCCTTCCCTGCTGCCATCTCCGCTGAGACCAAGAGCTTTCCTGTCCCACCCGAACCAGCCCTCTATGGGCAGCCCCAACCCGCCGGCTGCCAAGACAGAGCCCAGAGCGTGTCTAGCCAGCGCCCATAGCCATGTTTTGAGGACTGCGAACAAGCGATGGAAAACTTAAAAGGATTTAATCCCGGACAGCCCAACATTCCAGGTCCTGCCCAAGCCGGGCGGGTGCCGACTCTGCCCCAAGCAGCTCCCCGAGGCACCCTCAGTGGGGGACACAGAGAGCAGGGGCTGGGGAAGGACTGAAGCACCACGGGGAGGTGGGGGGAGGACGGCGGTCGTTATCGACCGTTGGGGGCTCGCATCACCCGAGGAGGGGAAGCCCGGGCCAGCACCACCGAAACTGGGGCCACCCCCCACTCCCCACTGCTCTCTGCCCGGGCTGCGGCTGGGAATGAAGGCGCGCCCCGGGGGAACGGTGCAGTCCCGGTCTCCTTCCTCCCCAGACCGGGGCGGGGTGGGGGGGGAGGCCGATCCCCAAAGCTGAAAGGACAAAATCATCTTAGCCCTTGGCCTTTGTTCTGAAAGCCCCGGGGCGACACAAAGGAGGGGGGGGGTGGTCACCGGGAAGGGACCGCCGGACCCGGCCACCGCTGCAACATGCACTCACGGACAGGAATAACGACGAGCAAGCGGCGTTACCTTGTTCATCCCATTCCCCATGGTTTAAGCGACCCGCACGCCAGCACCGCGGGAGGAACTTGCCGTCGGTTGCCGGCTACCGACCTACCGGCGGCGGGTCAGCGCGCATGGGGCAGTGTTTGGCCAGGGGTGACTGGGACGAGCTACTTGCTAATTAAGATGATGGCTGCGGCTTGGGAAAGCTAAGGCGCATCCCCTCACCCGCCCGCCCTGGCCGGGGCTGTCTCCTGGAGGCGGGTTTCCGCTCGCCCTCCCCGCCACCACCGGGAGCAGCGAGGACGCACCACCAGGAACTGCCTCCTCCCGCCCCGCCACACGTGCAGTTAAAACCCCGGTGCAGGTCCGATGCCGCCCTGGGCCTTGTAGTCCGCTCCGCCCCGCCGTTCCGCTGCCGCCCCACCATCGCCCGCCTGCGGGACTACAGCTCCCAGCGGCCCCCGCGCCACGGCCAGGCCCCCACCTGCGGTAGCCGCCGCACCGGCGTAGCCAGGCCTCGCCCCATGCCTCAGGGAGTGAGTAAGCGAGAGCTGCGGGCTTGTCCTCTGTGGGAGTTATTTCACAGCTCCCAGATATCAGCCGGTGCTGCTCGCCCACCTCAGCGCTGTCGGTACCGGCTTTGTCTCGCCGTCAAACGACTACCTCAGCCTGCCGCTTGCTTGCCCGTGCGTCCCGGTTGTGCCGATGCCCAGGCGGAGGGGCGGCCTGGGCTGCGCAGAGAGCAGAGCCTCGCCAAGCACCCTGTGCCATCTTACAGCATGCTGCCCAGGTCTCCTGCTTTTTCATCCCGGTCATGCTGCACGTGCAGCCGAATGGACCACACACGAATCACAATCGTTTGGGCTGGAAGAGGCCTTTAAGATCATCAAGTCCAACTGTTGACCCAGCATTGCCAGCTCACCGCTGGACCATGTCCCTTAGCACCACATCGACACAGCTTTTAGATCACTCCAGGGACGGGGACTCCACCACTGCCCTGGGTAGCCTGTTCCAGGGCTTGACAATCTTCAGTGAATAAACTGCTGCTATGGACCAACATAAACCTCCCCTGGCACAAATTGAGGCCATTTGCTCTTGTCCTGTTCTTGTGCCTTTTTCAGACCCCCACATCATTCCAACCTCCTTTCAGGGAGCCACAGAGACTGAGATCTCTGCTCAGCCTCCTCCAGACTAAATCCAAGTTCCCTCAGCTGCTCCTCACCAGACCTGTTCTCCAGACCTCTCATCAACTTAGTTGCACTTTTCCAGACCTCATCCAGCACCTCAATGTCCTTCTTGTAGCAAGAGGCCCAAAACTAAACACAGTATTCAAGGTGTGGCCTCACCAGTGCTGAGTATAGGGAGGACAATCACGGCAGTGGTCCTGCTGGTAACACTACTGCTGATACAAGCCAGGAGAGTGATGGCCACACGGGCACAGACGTGAGCTAGGTGGGAGGTCTGGTGTGCAGCAGGCCCCACCACTTTCTGTATACCTGGGTCTCCCTCATGGAACTGTGACAGCAGGGCAGTAGAAAGCCAACACATGCTTCAACCTGGATTGTTTGGCATTGTCTGATGACTCTCTGGCTCCCAGCCTGTCAGACATATCAGTATGCCTGACCCTTCCTCTGCTCACAGCAGAATGGGGGAACATCAGGCAGACCCTGATTTTGCTTTTGAACCATTCCTGAACATCTCCCCCGCTAAGACTCCACAGAATTTGGAACTGTTTTGTGTTATTATCAACCTCAAAAACATCAGCACAGTCTCTCTGTAGGGTGAGCTACCCAATTTAGTATGCTGCACTTCTCCCTTCCCCTCAATACTGCTGAAAAGCATCACAGCGAGCTTTACCTCAGATACTGGCTTTAATACTTCGTTGGCAAAGCTCTCCAGAACATCATTCACTTTATTCTCACGCCGTGCAAAATATGACTGAGGTCCAATTGGTATGAATCACAGCTTGCTATCATAAGTGTCAAACACATCCTGCTCCTAAAGTGAAAGAATTCCTTGTCAGCAACTCTGGCAAACAACTTCTTCTTCTGAGACAAAAGGATAAACAATAAATAATATCCCTGATGACTGCAGGGATCTGTGTAGTGTGAAGAGGTCAGTGGTAACTAGCAGGTGTTGCGATCAGTACGCTGGAAGCCTGGGCTTATCAGTTCTTTTCCCCATAACTCAGTTTCTCCTTCTGTAAAATGGAAATAACAATGTCTCTGACCTTCACAAACAGCTCAGCCTCCGGTGCTTTCCCAGATCAGAATTATCTTGCATGCATGCAGCTTTTGACAGTGAAAAGGCAAAAATTAGGGTGGGGGAGTGTCAAGTACAAAGGTGAACAGTGTATCCTTGTCCTTCCCTGTGATCTAAAGCAGATTCCCAGTACCACGGCCTGACCTCTGTCTCTTGCCCGTTATTTAAAAGTCTGAGCTAGAACAGAGCTAATTCTGTTCAGGGATTGACTTTTCAGCTGAGTCACTGCTCAGTGATGGCACTTGCTGAAGTTCAAGGCAGATTTTCACAGACAGTGGCTGCTTCTAGCATTGATAACTCCAATGGTTAGAGTTACTGGCCAAGGGCTGTGCTGCAGAAAGGCTCTTGCTTAGACTTGCTCCTGTGCAGACCAAGGGTGTTGCTAAACCTTGTGCACCATGATGGGGTACACGAAGTCAGAGGTGACACCTGTGGGGAGGAGCACACAGGACAGGTGACTGTAAACTGACTAATAAGGGATTCCATCCTATGGATGTCATCTTCAGGATAAAGCTGAGAGACCACCAGGATCAAGCCTCTTGTTCAATGGCTGCTGTCTGAGGAGGACTCTGTCCATTCTGCCTTCAGTCCCAATCTGTGTGTTCCTGAATCCCATTCTTGTCTGCCATTGAGTCCAGTCTGGGACTTTCTAGGTGCCCACCCCACAGCATCTGTGGTGACAATGGTGATGTCATTGTTGTCAGGGGTTGGGCTGGATATTGGTTTGTATCTGTTTGTATCTATTTCATTTTATAGTTCTTATTTCCACTGAAGGTGGTTTAGTTTTCTTTACCAACCAATCTCTTCCTAATTCCCTTTCTTTTCCCATTGGGAAGGGAGAGGGGTTCATGGAGAGCACCTGTGACTTGCCTGGCGGCTGGCCCAGTCTTAACCCTTGACAAATGCATTTATGGGGACAGGTCTTCAGCAAACCTAAATCATCACAAAGATCTTATTCTTTGAGCTTAGTATCTGGTTTTAATATTTTGAAAATCCATTTTTACAGGCAAGCAAGTCCTGATCCTGGACTGAATGAACAAACACAGAAAGTAACAGCAAAAAGCTCTTGCTGAGTATTATAGCTGTTAGTATTCCTGCAAAAAGATCACTTTAGTGTAGCCTGTAATCCTACAAATCTAGGGATTTTTCTGCTTCTGCATGATGTGAGGATGATAAATGAAGTCATCCCCATTTCTTGACTTTGCAGGCAGATGTCTCTGGCAATGCTGAGTCTGCAGCAGCAGTGATCATCTTCAAGGCAATTGCCTGAAAAAACCAACCAAACTGTTACTGAAACTGAACTTTCTTAGAAATTAGGTAAAAATTCTACTTTGACAGCATGTTGAGTTTAGTATATTTAAAAAAAAAGTAAGTACTCTCTACTTCTTATCTTCTCATCTCACCTTCTGTAAAGCCTGAGTGCACACTCAGCCATAGGCAGAAGGCAGTCTGTGATCTGTCAGGAACTGATAAGACCTGGACTGGGTTCCCCTGAAGCAGCGTCACAACTTGGTTCTTAGAGGTGGCAAGAAGGGACATTATGAGGATGACTGGTCAGAAGAAGATAGTAGAATGGTTTTCCTCTGAAATAGAGTGTGTTGACAGGAAGGAACTGTTTCAGCAGAAATGAACAATTAAACCTGAAAATTCAAATAGCACTGGGCTCGTTTTCTACCTGTGCTGAGGAGGTCAGTGGAAGAGAAGGAGCTTGGGGCACTTGTTGTTTTTTAATGTTTCTATTTGGTACCAAACATCATAAAAGCATTTCCCAGCCTGTTTTCTCGAGAGAAGAGATCGCCCCCCAGATTTACTGCCATGTAGCCATAGAGCAGAATTCATCCGCTGTTTGATAAATTCACTGTCTTAAGGTCAAATTTGGCTTGTGTTATGTCACTCTGAATCTGTGGGTTTCATCAAAACCATTGATGTTGCAACAAGTCCTGAAACTGAAGGGAGTAAGCACTATGGTTTACTTCAGCAAGGCAGAGTAGTTGGAAAAACGTCACCTCCTTCAGCCTTGTACTCCTCTCGCTTCCCCTTCCATTGATGGATAATATCAACAATATGGAGTACACCAGCACGAAAGGGCTGAGCCATCAAATGAAGCCAAAGCAGCACAAAGAGCTTTGTGGAATACAGGTCTCAAAAAAATTTAAAAAAAAAAAAAAAAAAAAAAAGAAGAAACTGACAATTCAGACAGGAGGAACAATGCTGAAAAAAGCTGGAGGATAATTTAGATGTAGGTTAGCTGCCATAGCAACCATGTACCAAATTATTGCACTTCTGGGTCTCTAAACCTGCCAGCAGCCACCTTTGTTTGTATGTGCCTCAGGCTTGAAAAGAAATGAATCCACCTTAAAACTCCTGATGGACTGCAGATGAAGTGCAGATACTGGGATTGCTGTGAGGTGCTTGGTTTAAACATTTAGAAAACAGAGACAGAAAGAAATGACAAGCCTTGAAAACTCTGATTTCACTGAGTGGTTAGAAGACACAGAATTTCCTTAACATTTGTAGCAGCCAGTTCTAACCCTTAATTTACACTGCTTTGACTGGCACAGATTTACCAGGCTGACTTGACACCTTTACTTCCAGTACATACATAAGAAAGAAATCAGTTCTAGAAGCAGCTCCAGTTTTCACTCTGAAAAACTGCCACAGTATATAAAGAGTAAAACATTTTGTATTAATTCAGGGTTCTTTGTGAACACAGCAAAATATTAGATCCCCAAAGAGTAGAAACAAGGCTATCAAAAAGCATGCTGCAAAGCACATGAAATTATTAGTTGCTAAGAATAGTACATTGCTGAGTGTGAGTGAAAATGTCCATCTGTGTTCCCTTGATAAACCAGGTATGTATTCAGTCCTCTGGGCACACACCAAAGTGTCCTCAGATGGAAAATTAATGCTATAACAACCTAACCTTTGCTCCCAGTTCATGTACTCACAACGAAACACAACCTTGACAAAACTCTCTGCAAGAAGCCATCAGACCATAATGTCCATTGGAAAACCTTCCAGAGCAGAGAGGTAATTTTGGAAACCTGGTGAGCGTCACTGGGATGTTCAGCCACCAGCTGAAAGTTGTTAGAGTGTGACCTGCCAAAGTTAAGCAGAAATCATAGAATGGTTAGGGTTGGGAGATCATCTAGTTTTAGCACCCTGCCATGGCCAGGGACACCACTTACTAGCCCCATCCAACCTGGCTTTGAACACTTCCAGGCTTGGAGCCGCCACAACTTTTCTAGGCAATCTGTTCCAGTGCCTCACCATCCTCACAGAGAAGAATTTCATTCTAATGTCTAACCTAAATTGAGCTTCTCCCATTTTGAAGACATTACTCCTCATCCTGTCACTATATGCCCTTTGTAGAAAGTCCCTCTCTAGATGTCCTGTGC
>WBNM01039592.1:87242-118896 GCA_013399055.1 Ramphastos sulfuratus | reverse complement strand
AGGAAGGAATTTTTTTCCCCCGTGGCAGATCGGCACTGGTCCCTGTGTTTTTTTTCCTTCCTCTGCAGCACTGAGCATGACCACTTGGCAGGGCTCCTCCGCTCCCTTTCGGCTGGGTTACTGCTTGCTGCTCATGCACCAGGAAGATGCCCTGCAGCTATGGGAGGAGGAAGGCTTTTTCTCCCTCACCAGTGACTATTAAGTGTTCCCGTTTTTTTGTTTGGGTGTTGTTTTTTTTTTTNNTTTTTTTTTTTTTTCAGCACTGAGCATGGGCCCTTGCCTCTTTTGGGCCATTCTGGCCAGGTGTCTGCTGCTTGTGCTACACAAGTGTGGCCCTCGGGCTGGATAGTCAGGGACAGAAAGCTTTCTGGAGTCCCAGGATTTGATTCTTGCTCTGTAGCTTTGAGCACAGCCCCTTGTCAGGGCTTCTCCAGGCACTTTTGGCTAGGTTCTTGCTGCTGCTCTGGCACCTCCAGAGCACCATTTATGCCCTTGACTCTCTTGCCCAGCGCAAGCTTGCAGCAGGAGTGAACTCTGTTCCTACCTTACCCGGGCACTGTGTTAGTGCTTATATAAGCATTGAAAACTGAAACGGGTTTAAAATAATCTAATACTAAAAAACCTAACAAACTTAATTAAAAAAAAAACCAAACAACTAAAAAAACTAACAAAAAATCCTAACCCCCCCAAAAAAAAACCTAACAAAACATGTCTAAAAAACCTAAAAATAAATCTAACAAACTAAAAATATCTAACACAAACTTAACCAACCTAACAAATCTAACAAAAAAAAAAGAAAATCTAACCACCCCCCCTTAATTAACCTAAAAAAAAAACCCCTAACCTAAAAAAATCTTAAAATATCTAACCAACTTAGAAAATCTAACAAGCCAAAGCAATCTAGCCTAAAAAAATCTAACCAGACAAAGAGAGAGAGAGGAATCTAACCAGCCAAAGAGAGATCTAACCAGCCAGAGAGAAATCTCTCCTAAAAAAATCTAACCAGCAAAAGAAAGAAATCTCTGCTATCATATCTAACCAGACAGAGAGAAATCTAACCAACCAGAAAGAGATCTCTCCTATAAAATCTAATCAGCCACAGAGAAATCTTTCCTATGAAATCTAACCACCCAAAGAAAGAAATCTAACCAGCCAAAGGAATCTCTCCTGTCAAATCTAACCAGTGAAGGTAATCTCTTCTATCAAATCTCTCAAGCCAAAGAAATCTCTATCAAATCTAACCAGCCAAAGAAATCTCTCCTATCAAATCTGACCAGCCAAAACAATCTCTCCTAGAAAATTTCTCAAGCTAAAGAAATCTTTCCTATCAAATCTAAACAGCCAAAGAAATCTAACAAGCCATAGAAATCTCTCAAGACAAATAAATATGTCCTATAAAATCTGATGAGCCAAAGAAATCTCTCCTAGAAAGTCTATCAACCCAATGAAATCTATGCTATAGAATCTGACAACCCAACCCATAAGTAACATAAAAAGCTAACCAAAGAAATCTTAGAAACCTAAAAAATCTAACAAAAAAATTCTAACAAAAACCCCTAATTAACCTAAAAACTGAACTAGAAAATCTAACAAAAAAAATCTAACCAACCTAAAAAACTAACAAAAAACCCACCTTACTTAAAAATCTAACAGACCTAAAGAATCTAACATACAAAACCTAGCATAAAAAAAATCTATCAAAGTCTAACCAAATCTAACAAAAACAAACCTTAAAAAAAAGCTAACAAAAAGCATCTAACCAAACACATCTGACCAACATTAAAAATCTAACAAGCATAAAATATTGAACAAAAAAACCCTAACAAGCATAAAAAATCTAACTAAAAAAAAAAATCTATCAAACCTAAAATATCTAACAGAAAAATATAATATAAAACCTGACAAACCTAAAAAGTCTAACAAAAAAAAACCCTAAAAACAAACCTTAAAAATCTAGCATACTAAATAAAATACAATAAAACCCTGTTTGCAATTGTATCCTTTGTGTTTGGTGTCCCTTCAAGTGTTTTTGGAGGTGGAAACCCCCTGGCATTTCAGGCAAATATGAGGCTTGTGGTTCCTCAGCTCCTGGTGAGTGCAGAGAACAGGAGAGTGCAGTTCTGCTCTGTGATGCTGAGGGCTCCATCCAGGAGAGTGCTGCTCTGCAGTGCAGGTCCAGCCCCATCCAGGAGACAGAAGGCAAACCTACACCACAGCTCAGGCAGGGACCAGAGGCCCCGTGCTGAGCTGAGACATGTCCCTTGGGCCCTTGGCAGTAGAGGGTGTGGATGGGAGTCCTAGAGGAGGTTGGTCCCAGCCATTAAGGCCTATGACCACCTCAATACCCCAACAAAAGCAGACCTGCATTGCTTATCTGCTCTCCTTGAGACATTCACGGAGACTAAGTATTGGGCCAGATGAACTTTCTCTCTATAGCAGTAATTCTGTTCTCAGGCTCTTAATGGTTTAGCATGTTTTCCCCCAGGAACAGCTGAGGCAGTTCTAAACACAAATACAAGGTGCAAACGAGGTCCATGCAGAAACGAGTACACTTTGTCTTTCATCTTACTGGCCAATATTTTCTGTGGAGGAACTGTGAAGAAAACTACTCAGTTTCTCTCATGTCAGGATATTTCAGTGGGGGTAAATGGCAGAGAAAATCAGGGTGAGTACAAGATGAAGGCCAGCAGGGAAGTGAGAGCAGCATGCCTGTGCCTGCCCTCCCTACAGCAACTCAGCATGGCTCTCCAAGCTGTGAGGAGTCCCCTTTCACTGGCTTGCCAGGTAATATAGCAAGTGTGAGTTGACAGATTCCTTAGTCTGGGAGAAAAGGAAAATAAAAGGTGAAAGATGTCTTGTAACACTTTATTGTAGTTGCCCATATGAATATGATGACAGCTCCCTGAACTCACTTGGAAATGGCAGGAGAATTTTTTTACCTGCCTCAAATAATGCACAGTGAGATTCACTCCCGTCTAAAACCTCTGAGCAGGCAGCAGTTCATGCTTCCTGTTCACCTCAGGGACTGTGGAGTTGGGAGAAAAAGGGTAGCAGATGGTCTCTGATGCTTCAGCATGGGGAATGTTTTCCTTAGGGAGCTGTTTGGTTTAGTTCATTGGGCTCTGTTTAAAACTCAGCTGCTTTGACCCTCCAGAGTGTTTAAAGTGCTGGATTGCACCTCCCTGAGTGTTCTGCAGCATCAGTGCTGTGCATGACTAAGCTTTTGCTGCTCTTAAATGCAAGATCTTTTTTTGTTCCTGACCTTAGTAGTAGTTAGTCAGTCAGGGCTTGCTGGAATCATAAACTAATGACCAACTTGGAAAAGAATTGTGTCACTTTGTCTTGTTGTGTCTCTGCTAATTGATCTGGTTTTCAAGGTAAGGTAAAACATGAGACTGTGGTGAAGACACACATAATACTTCGCTGAAGTGTCCATTTGTGGTATGAGAAAGCTAACAGGATGTTGGCTGTTCCTCCTCCTGGCTGCTTTACCTTTCTTTCTGATTTCTCAGTAATTATTCTTCATTACCTGTGGGACAGGGACATCTGCAGGACTCTGCAGAACTAGGGATTGGTGTGGATAAGCACTTAGCTGGTAAAATTCTGTTTAGATGTTTTCTAAAAAGGTCGGTGGGGCAATGAGAGAGGAGTTCAGCAGCCTTTCTGTGGGTGGGGAAACAGTGAAGTCAGGGTCTGGACCATAGTTAAAGTCTCTGGTTTCCCAGCACCCTGTTCTCAGTTCTTTCAGTTGTGTTGCCTTTTTCTTGCCACTTCTTTTTCTGACCTAAAGTCTCCTGCTTGCTCCCAGATAAGATAATCTACTTCATTCTCCTTGTCTCTGTAGCAGATTGATTCCTTTGATGTTCTTTGAAGTCTTGCTTGGAGTCACTTGCACCCTATTTTTTGTACCCACAAGACTGCTAAATCTGTGCTTTGTAGTGATACTGAGGCCAGTGCTACAGTCTGAACTACAATCAATCCTTTATTATAGAGAAGAGGAGAGGATGGCCTGCCAAAGTCTTGGGCTGTCACTAAAACAACCATTTGAAAAATAATTTCTACTGTAGGTTAGAAAATTATTCCCAATAGTTTGTTTTTTTTTTCGGGAACATTTCACAGAATGCCATCTTTATAGTGTGCACACACTTCTGCACAATGAGACTTAAAGGAAACTGTTAATCCATCTTTTCTCAGGTTTCAGTTTGAAAACCAGTTTGAAAGACAGAATGGACTGTCTTTATTTTTAACAAATAGAGGGTTGAGAAAATTGCCTAAAGAAGATGGAGAATCTGAATTTACTTTCTTGACTGTGACTATTGGTAAGATTTCACTTCTGTCCTTATAGATGTGTAATGGGTTGGTGGTTGTGGCTGGGCTAGGTGATGGTCTGCAGTGCCATGGGAACAGTTATTTCTACTGCTGATTCAGGCTTTGTCTCAGCAAAGCCCAGTTAGTGACCCATGTGCCCAAGGGTTGATACACATTAAGCAGAAAGTAGATGAAATGCTGCATGCAGAGACGAAGCTTGATTGAATCCAGGCGATCCGTTTTCTGTGCAGAATAATCAGCCTTTGAGATCTGAGAATGGCATTGATTTTTCACATAGAATGCTGCATACATTAGCTTTAGATTCAGGAAGTTGTTTGATGGCTTATTTGCACGCAGGGCATGTAGAGGAATAAATAAAAATGTGCTGCTCTTATTAAACCTGTACAGATCTGTGTGTGGACACTGTTGCTTGTATTTAAACAAGGCTTCCAGCTGTTCAGCCTATCATTACCACTTAAATCTTTGTTGGTTTATGTGGGTGTTCTTTTCACACTGGTGTAGCCAGTCTCTGCAGATTGGATGAGCTTTCCAAATACATAGGACACACTGCTGAAACGCATCTGATGTAAGCATAAAATATTTTTTTTAAATACAAGTGTCAGTGATTTTAAGGATAGGACAAATTTTAGTCCTGAAAAATCATAAGGAATGTTTAATGAGTCTAATCAGAGAGGAAAGAATCAACTTGATTGCCTCATGTTTTTCAGATGTGTACTAACCACATTCTAACCACAGGGGAAACAGAAGTGCTAGGATCAAAGGCAGAACAAAGGGAAAGAAAAATTCATGGGTATACTTAGGCTTGAAGAGAGGCAGGGGCACCAGCTCAGCCCAGAAGTAGGTTGGTCTGGTGCAGGCTTAGGGCATATGTCCCCATGCCTGACTTTTCTCAGGGTTTAAGAAAAGCTTAGGGAGAAAAGTGCACAGCAGTAGTTGAAGGGAACCCTGGGTGCAGGCCATGGCTAGCTGCTGCAATCACAGCACTGTCACTAGGGGACCACCCTCAGGAAGCCTTGGAGGAGTGGGTTTATTATATATGAATTAGCAAGTGGAAAACGACTACAGCAGAATGAGGTTAATGCCCAGGTGAGAAGGTGGCTGGCTGAAGTCCAGAAATAAGCTGGACATTTGGAGATGAAATATGAATTTGGAACAGAAAATTTGGTTTTCAAAAAATGTGGAAGTGTAACAGTGCAGGGAAATGTCTTTGATAGTAAAAAATAGTAGAGCTCTCCCTCTATATTCTCAAATAGTTCCTAAATTAATTAGCAAAGAACTGAATATATTCCTTATGATGTGACAGTCTTGCAAACTGCCAAAATGTAGCTTTCTCGATAGCACATTTCTAAACATTGTCCTACTTAATTCTCAGCAAAAATGTGTGGGCAGAGTTAGTATTAGAACAGTTGTATCCTCCCTCATACTTGTTCATCTCCCCTCTTCCTCCTTTGTTCCTCTCTTCTATCATGCTTTCCTTGATACTTTCTCTTTCCTTTCCTCTCTGTTTGTACATCTAACCAAACTAGTTGCAGGCTTAACCACCAAAGCCACTTAGAAAATTGTTTGACCTCTGTTGTCCCATCTGGTTACTTGATAGGTGAGCTCAGCTGCACACTTCAGAGATGATTGCTTGTTTACTAATCACTACTGAGCCTCCAAACATTGCAGACTTTCAAAGAGTAGTGAATGTTCATTTTGGTTTATTTGTGTCCTGTTGTGTGTGAGAGGAGGGACAGATGGTGCTGCTGGAACAGGGCTATTCCCTCGGGGTCTTCAGGGTTGACCATGGTCCTCCTCATGTTGTGGGATGCTGGGAATAAAGTGACAGCACCCCATCTAGGCAGTCCTGAGGATCTGGGGAAATACTGAAAGACAGGGAAGGTGAAACAGAGAGCAAAGTTGCCTGGTAATTAAGACAGCAGTGCATGGAGTGTAAATGTGCAAGCTGAAGGAGTCTGCAATGGGCTAGGTAGCTCAGCTTTGTTTTTATGGGGTCCTCCAGCTGAGTCCACAGAAACTTCACCTAACTGGTCACCTCAGGCTTTTGCCCAGCAGTGCCGTCACTCCAGATTCAGCTGAGGCAAGACACTATGCGTATCTGAGGACTTTTGAACTTACTTCTGCCTCATGTTCTTGTTCTAAACTGCCCTGCTATGAAATCCATGCTTCCAGGGTCTGAAAAGCATATTTCAGAGAAAGCAAACCTCACTGATATTTTGCAGAGCTGAAGAGGGTTTTATTCTTAAGACCACCCTGGCAACGTGTTTTCCTGGAGCATCAATCCAAGAACATATTTGTTACAAACCTAGTGCCAGCGTCTTTTGTGCAAAGTTTCATATTAGGTTAAAAATAAATGGTAGTTACAGAAGTTGGCTGAGAATCTGATTTGATAGCCAAGCTGAGAAACAAATCAGGAAGAGACTGAAGCAACTGTTAGCTGATGAGCACACGTGCCATTGAAATGGCATTGATTTGTTAATGAGTCACATCTCCGAGAGTCATGACATAGCAATATGGCAGAACAAGGAGGAACACACTCTGTGAAATACAGTTCAAATATGGTCTGACAAATATTTTGGATCAAGGACACATGTTTGCAGACTGCAGGGTGAATGTAGGTTTGAGGACAATGTGTTTTGCACAGTGCTTCAACTCAGGTTGTGCCATTCAGTTCTGGTTTCTACAGTGAGGACTGACTTCTATGGGCAGTGTTTATCTGGAAAAGAGTTGGGTTTTTTTTGTTGTTTTTTTTTAACTGAGCTTGATTAAAAAATTATATTTCAAAGGAGTCACTGTGTAATGTGGAGCTTGTTAAATTGCATTTCTCAAGGATCTGTCATTCTAAGCAATAATTTTCTCCCCTCTAGTATCTGATTTCCAGTTTGAGTCAAAGCATTTTTACCACTGTTTGCTAAGGCACCCTACCAAAAGCTTACCATGANTTTTTTTTTTTAACTGAGCTTGATTTAAAAATTATATTTCAAAGGAGTCACTGTGTAATGTGGAGCTTGTTAAATTGCATTTCTCAAGGATCTGTTGTTCTAAGCAATAAACAATTTTCTCCCCTCTAGTATCCGATTTCCAGTTTGAGTCAAAGCATTTCTACCACTGTTTGCTAAGACACCCTACCAAAAGCTTACCATGAAGTGCAATGTTTAATAGTGGTGTTGGGTTTCTCAGCAGGATCTGTTGTCAGAAAGGTTTGTGGGTTTGAATCATAGAATGGTCTGGGTTGAAAGGGACCTCCGAAGGTGATCTAGTTCGACCCCTCTGCAATCAGCAGGAGCATCCTCAACTACATCAGGCTGCCTGGAGCCCCAAACATCTCCTTGGGGCCCCAAACATCTCCTTGGGCAACCTGTTCCAGTGTTCCACCACCCTCACAGTAATGAACCTGTTCCTAACATCCACTCTGAATCTGCTCTGCTCTAGTTTGAAGCCATTGCCCCTCATCCTGTCACTGCAGGTCTTTGCAAACAGTCTCTCCAGCCTTCTTGTAGGCCCCCTTCAGGTACTGGAAGGCTGCTATTAGGTCTCCCCAGAGCATCCTCCTCTCAAGACTGAACAGCCCCAGCTTCTTCATCCTGTCATTGTAGCAGAGGTGCTCTAACCCACTGATCATTTAAATAAATAACATAAATCTGGCCCAGACTTTTCCTTCCTCTGACTTAAAAAAGCATATTTTCTTTTTACACTTCCTTAGGCAGAAAGATTCCTTACTTTACTTGAAAACAGCTGTCAATCAAGCACATTTTATTACACATTAATACAGCTTAGAAGGTTTGCACATTTAATGGGCAGGGGAAAAAAAAAGGCAGTGAAAAGTCATTCTCAAATGCAAAGCACTTGCTATTCCTCATCTTTCTCAAGCTCAGGGTATTTTCAGCTTTGTTTCAGGGAAGATGTTATCATTAACTGCTGATTTAAAAAAAACCACCTCTGCTGGATTGTGATGGATTTCTGTCTTTTTCATTAAATCTTATAGGAAAAAAAATAAAAATCTTAGAGCAGAAAGACATGGGAAGGCTTTCCAAAAGAAGCCAGAACCTCATTTCTGCTCTAAGATTGGCACACCAACAGGTTGTCNTGATTTCCAGTTTGAGTCAAAGCATTTTTACCACTGTTTGCTAAGGCACCCTACCAAAAGCTTACCATGAAGTGCAATGTTTAATAGTGGTGTTGGGTTTCTCAGCAGGATCTGTTGTCAGAAAGGTTTGTGGGTTTGAATCATAGAATGGTCTGGGTTGAAAGGGACCTCCGAAGGTGATCTAGTTCGACCCCTCTGCAATCAGCAGGAGCATCCTCAACTACATCAGGCTGCCTGGAGCCCCAAACATCTCCTTGGGGCCCCAAACATCTCCTTGGGCAACCTGTTCCAGTGTTCCACCACCCTCACAGTAATGAACCTGTTCCTAACATCCACTCTGAATCTGCTCTGCTCTAGTTTGAAGCCATTGCCCCTCATCCTGTCACTGCAGGTCTTTGCAAACAGTCTCTCCAGCCTTCTTGTAGGCCCCCTTCAGGTACTGGAAGGCTGCTATTAGGTCTCCCCAGAGCATCCTCCTCTCAAGACTGAACAGCCCCAACTTCTTCATCCTGTCATTGTAGCAGAGGTGCTCTAACCCACTGATCATTTAAATAAATAACATAAATCTGGCCCAGACTTTTCCTTCCTCTGACTTAAAAAAGCATATTTTCTTTTTACACTTCCTTAGGCAGAAAGATTCCTTACTTTACTTGAAAACAGCTGTCAATCAAGCACATTTTATTACACATTAATACAGCTTAGAAGGTTTGCACATTTAATGGGCAGGGGAAAAAAAAAGGCAGTGAAAAGTCATTCTCAAATGCAAAGCACTTGCTATTCCTCATCTTTCTCAAGCTCAGGGTATTTTCAGCTTTGTTTCAGGGAAGATGTTATCATTAACTGCTGATTTAAAAAAAACCACCTCTGCTGGATTGTGATGGATTTCTGTCTTTTTCATTAAATCTTATAGGAAAAAAAAAAAATCTTAGAGCAGAAAGACGTGGGAAGGCTTTCCAAAAGAAGCCAGAACCTCATTTCTGCTCTAAGATTGGCACACCAACAGGTTGTCTTCATCTAAACTAGATGTAACTATACCAGTAGTGCTCAGCTGGTTTACTCTCAGACTGAAGGTGCTTGCTGTACTACTGGAAAGTAAGTCTGACATGAATACATGGTCAAACTGGGCATCCTTTGCAGTGAATGAAAATAGCCTCTAACATCTGCCCGCCATGGGATGTTGGCTGCAATGGGAAGCTGGTAGGCTACCAATAAAGGTGAAAAGCTCCTAACTTCCTTGATATAAGGGTCTACCTGTCCTGAATGGGATACACACACACAGCAAATTGCACCTCCTATCTACAGTTTTAAAAAAACTTTCTTTCCATATTACTTAGGAACTAGAATTCACAGAACCAAAGAAACATTCAGGTTGGAAAATACCCTCAGGATCACCAAGTCCAGCTGATATCCCTACTCTACAAGGTTCACCCTAAACCATGTCTTCAAGCACCACATCCAAATGACTTTTAAACACATCCAGGGTTGGTGACTCCAGCACCTCCCTGGGCAGCCTGTTCTGATGCCTGAACATTCTTGCTGGGAAAAACATGTTTCCTAATTTGCAGTCTAAACATACCCAGTCACAGCTTGAGGCCATTCCCTCTTTTTCTGTCACTATTTACCTGTGAGAAGAGACCAGCAGTAGCATCTCCACAACGTCCTTTCAGGTAGCTGTAGACAGCAATGAGGTCTCCCCTCATCCTCCTCTTTTTTACACTAACTATCCCCAGCTCCCTCAGTTGCTCCTCATAAGATTTATTCTCTAGGCCCTTCCCCAGCTTCATTGCCCTCCTCTGCACTCACTCCAGCATCTCCACATCCCTCTTGCAATGAGGTGCCCAAAACTGAACACAATGCTCAAGGTGGGGCCTCACCACAGCCAAGTACAAGGGAACAATTACAAAATTCTTTTATATTCAATCTTTAAAGAATTTTGTGATAACATTATGCCAATATGGAGAGAAAGTACGCTCAAGTGTTGATATAAATGTAGCCCAAACTGATAACTGGATAACCTTTATACAACATATGCTGTGAAATTAAAAACTTCACCTTACAGCATTTATAATTTAGTAAAGAATGAAGAATCTGGGTCTGATAACCACAAGACAGCACTGATATTGGACTAAAGTTAACAGAGGCTGGCACTTCCAGGTGAGAATTTAAGTTTTAGTGGGGCTACCTATGTAAAATTAAAGGGAAAATTGGTAACTTCATAACATTTTTCCACATGCTTGAAAACTAAGAAAGCAGAGGACTGGGAGTTCAAATATAGACAAAAACAACACTGAAGTGTCTGACATAAAATGCCTTTATAGTTGTATTAGAAAAAATGACAAATTGTTAAGATTTGCACTCTTCTGGAAAATATGAGATGTTAATTGTATCTGTTGTAGAATATCAAATCCAGTTCCTCTTTGTATTGTGTAAACTTGAGCTATAGTAAAGAGCATAATAATTTCAAAACAAGGACTTGCTTGCTAATCCTGGATGTGTGGGTGTGCATTGTTGTTGTTTGGTCCACAGAGTCTGCAGTAGCTAATTGTACCAGAGACATAAGAAAATGCCTGTACTCCCATCTGCTATCTGACTGATCCTTTAGTCTCTCATGAGCGTAGGAGTGAGAGAGCTCTTCTTTCCTCCCCCCTCCTCCCCTCAAAAGAAAAGGCAGTGGTTGATTTGTATGGAATCAATCAGGAGAATGGTCCTTCATCAACATGAGCGTGCCTGTGATTCATACCCATACCCAGAGGGATTTTACTCTATCAGTAATCTTACGGAAACACGGTGGACTGCGCAGATTACTCCCATGTGCATACAGCAGGAGGAAACACAAAAATAGTGTCAACCAGCTCTCCACCTAGGCTCCATTTATTCCCTTTGCTTTTTTTTTTTTTTTTTAATGTTTTGAGTTGTTTTAATACAAAACCTGATCTTGAATTGAATTGTGTGGGAGTTTAGTCAGAATGAAAGAATTCAGATCAGAGGCACACGCTAAGAAACACTGATTACAGCCATCATACTATTTAGGATTTGTGCCTGTTACAAATTGTGATGACCTTGATAGCAGATCACTACAATAGCTAACTGTTCAAGATTTGATTTTGCTCATGCCCATTTTATTCACAGCAGGACCAGGCTCTGGGTTAAATATAATCCATTTCACTGTGCTAGCAGAAGACATAATGCTACCTGTTTTGTCTATACTGACTCTGCATGGATCTGGTTTTAAGCTGCAGCTGGTTGCATAGCATTCTGCAAAATGCTATATAATCAGCTGCAGCACCACTACACCTGTGCTTTAGAGGTGTAGTGGTGTATATACACACACTCCGAGGTAAGAACAGTTTTTACTTTGAGAATGTCAAAAGATGCTCGCAACACCAGCAGCAAATTTGTCATGGGATCATAAACATTCCTGATTGGCCTTCTAATTTACTAATACTATGAGGTTTGCAGCTAATTAGAGCTGTTTCATAGCATTTGAGTAGACTTGCACAGCTACTACACACAGCTCGGAGGAAATGCCTGACTCTGACACGTGCTAATGTTTTGCAAGGGTGCAGGCAGGCTCACTTGCTCAAGCCTTTTGCTTGCTCCCCCTGCACTGAACACCTACACACAAATACAGAAGGCTTAATAGATCAGTCTGGGGCTGTCTGTCAGTGTTTTTAATCTTGCCAATTTTTCCTTGCATGTTGTTACCAATGAGTTGATGATAATTGGAATATTCATGCAGTTTGATTGCTCTCTTCCTTTTGTCAATACCTTATTTTATCTGTTTGACTTGAGGCCTGGCTGAAGGTCTGCAGTGCCTAGACCCAAACAGTTGCTGGCCTAAATGGCAGTCCTCCTTCCCCTCCTCTGATCATTTTTTCCCCCCCATTCCCATCCCTCATCCTTCCTCTTTCTTTCAGTCAAACCAGCAACTGATCCTTCATTTAAGTTTAAATTCAGAATTGGTTTTGAGGATTGTGCTGCTTGAGAAGTAAACAAAGACAGTTAGTTTTTTGAGCAAGAGCCATCTGTGATTCCAAAAGCATCGGGTGAAATAAGGGGAAAAAAAGGAGCAAAGGGGGAGAGTGATATAAAAAGCAAGGCATCCAAACTAGAATTTTTTTAATTGATCCTTCAGTGTGATTCCAGGTACTGAGGCCCTGAGGAGCCATTGTAGTCCCTGCCCAGTCCCCGCTCATGGTGGTCTATGGGCTCAGAACCTCATTTTAGCCTCCTAGCTCAGCCCCTTCATGATGTGACCATGCTCATCCTGCTCCTGGACACCAATAAAGTCCTGCAGAAGTGGGAGCACTGCCTGAGTGGAAACAGAGTAAACGCTGAGCAAAGGCTTTGGAGATGGGTTTATCCCTAATGAGTGGTTAACGCTACTTGCATTATTTTTAGCTTACCAGTGTGGGCTCTGGACCATCTCTTCATTTTCTTTTTTGTTGCTGAGGGATTTACAATTAATGCAATTACAGTAGCACCTGGTACTTGGCAGGCTGTACTTTACAGATTGCACACAACTTCAGCCATCTAAGGAGGGAGTGTTATCTGAAATTGACATTCTCCATACAGAGGATTTTAGCTGCTATTAGGACACTTATAGCCTCTTCCAGAGAGGCCTTCTCTGGAAGGTGCTGATTTTAGGACTGGATATTAGGAAAAAAACATTCATGGAAAGAGTGGTCAGGCATTGGAATGGGCTGCCCAGATTGGTGGTTGAGTCACCAACCCTAGATGTGTTTAAAAGTCACTTGGATGTGGTGCTTGGAGATATGGTTTAGGGTGTACCTTTTAGAATAAGGATATAGGTTTGACTTGGTGATCCTGAAGGTTTTTTCCAACCTGAATGAGTAGGGGTATTGGTTGGACTTGGTGATCCTGCATGTTTCTGTGATTCTGTGGTTCTTAGGAAGAGCTCCAGACCATTATAAAGAGTGAACCTCAGGCAGCAAAAATTCATGTCCCTCTATTTCCTTTTTATGCGTCCTGAGCACGGCTGTAGTAAGATGTGCTTTGTTTCATCTCTGCTTAGGAATAATAAGCCAAAATACTAAATAAATAAATACACTATTAATCTTTGCTCACGTCTGATTGGTTAAAATTTAGCCACAAGCTGAAAGGATTGTCTGAACCATGACCTTCAGGCTCACAATGCACGTATCTTTCAGAGGACCTTGCTGCCTGAGCAAATGTGTGCCAAGGGCAGTAGAAAGCTTGTGATTCCCCCCTCCACCATTCTTCTTTGCCAGAAAGTACATCTTCATGTTTAATAGCCCTTGAAATTATTCTTTTGATTTTTATTTTTTTTAGCATGCTTATGTTTGGATTGTTAATATATTCATGCTTTGGCAGCATATTTTGCTCTTGATTCTGTTATGTTTCCTGCATTTTATTTTGTTTTTTCTGACAAAAGAGATACCCTAAAGCATGGGACAGACCTCAGATGTTCTTTACCTAATAATCTTTTGCTGACTAATTTTGCAGGAAACGTGTATGTTTGGTCAGTGTTTAACATGCTGTTAATATAGGGAGCGCCAAAATGCAGACCAGTTGTAAATCCACTGCTGCAGGCTAGAGATTTAGACATCTGCATTATGTAGCCTGCAGCATTCTTTCACCTTTAGGATGTTTAAAATAATATTTATACATTATTTCTGAAACTGTTCCAAAGATTTGTGAACTGCTGGGGTGTTTTCTAGTATTTATGTATTTACATGCAATATTTTTGTCCCTTCAATCAAAGCATAAAAGAGAATGTAGCATTTATTTTCTTTTTCCTGCACAGGTGATTTTTTTTTTCTCCTGCATAGCTAATATTAATCTTCTTTTTTTTTCTCCTGAATAGGTGATATGGTCTTTTATTTTTTTTTATTCATCATCAGAGTACAAGGAAAAAGAGAGTGGGACAAGACCCTCAAGGCTAGCTCAGAAAACAATGTTTCAAATCTATTTTATCTCTTCTGCTGAGTGATGCTATCAATTCTTCTCTGAAGTTCCATATGAGAAACTCTGGTTGAGTCCAGTGACAGTCAAAAAATAGCTCTGATACTGTGTGTTTGCATGCATTTTTCATTAGGGTCATTGTTTTTCTCTATGGACAGAGCAAAAGAGGCAACAGAAAACTGGTTAACCTTACACAGCCCAGATAATAATAAGCTAGTGTCAGCAATTCTGCACTTCCAGTGGTAGAATGTCAGGAAATATTTAGATCTTGCCAGCTTTGAAAAGGCTTTCATCTTTATCACTTCTCTAAATTTTGTAGCCCTGAGTGGGTTTTTGTTTAGTGTTCTGTAGATCATCTTTTGGCTGTGGGAAACTCACCGTGTTACTTTTGATTGCATTTGCAAACGGCAGCACAATGACAAGGTAATTTGAGCATTCCACAAGCAATTCCTCTGGCATGAATTGTGAGGGCCACAAATGCAATTATTATGGGTGGTAGAAATTTTCCTATTAAAACTCCTTTCTAAATTGAGAACAAAATGAATTTCAACCAAAAAAGTGCTCCTTAGTGTATAAAATAATGAGCGAACTTTGTTTATCAATAATTTTTATCTTGTTCTGAAATTATTTTCATTATACTTTTAATTCTCAGAAAAATCAGCAAAACTAGTTGTACTTCTTGCCATGCTGTGAACCCTTTTTTCAGAAAGCTAGAGTCTTCAGCATAAAGTCGAAGCATCTAATTTTTTAAACTTCTATTAACCAACTAATTTTCCATTGAATTCTATACATTAAACTACTCTGGCAGTTCAGCTGGCATAAAACCAGAATATCATCTATTTTCAAAACTAACTAAAATATTATTTACCCCTATTACAGTATCACAGAACATTAGAGGTTGGAAGAGACCTCCAGAGATCATCAAGTTCAACCTCCTCTGCCNTGTGTATATATATGTTTGTAAATTGTGCTAAGCTTCAGTCCTTAACTTCCAGCCAGCTGAGTCTAGTCTGGGTGAATTCATTGTGTGTGGGGGGGCAGGTAACTCCCAAACCACCACAGGGAGATGCTCAAGTCCCCCAGTCATCCTTGTGGCTCTCCATTGGCCTCTCTCCAGCAAGAGAGAGGCCAATGGAGAGCCTCCTGTCTCTATTAAGTGGGAAAGTTTTGGGGGAAAAGCTCCTGTTTCAAATAAATGTTTACAGGGTAAGCAGTAGAAGATAAACAAATGACTGCTTATATCTTCAAGCAGCTCTCCCTTGTGTGTGATGGGTATAAACTACAGCACAGGAAGTTCCACCTCAACATGAGGAAAGACTTCTTTACTGTGAGGGTCACAGTGCACTGGAACAGGCTGCCCAGAATGGTTGTGGAGTCTCCTTCTCTGGAGACTTTCAAGCCCTGTCTGGATGTGTTCCTGTGCAACCTGTGCTAGATTCTATGGTTGTGCTCTGGCAGGGCGGTTGGACTCGATTATCTATGAAGGTCCCTTCCAAACCCTAACATCTTGAGATCCTGTGATATGTAAAATCATCACTCAACTTTAAAAATTTTGGTCCATAAGTTGTGACTTGACTTGAAAGTTATATGATAATTATGAATTCACCAAGATGCTTTCAAATGGGAAGGAGTTAAATGCTACTAATGTGAGACTGAGATTACAGTTCATCCCAAACTATGCACTGTTGGTTGCATTTGAGCTATTTAAAATGCAAAACAGAGCAAGTCCCATGTTGATCAAGGGGGATTGCTGTATCTTCTGAAGCTTTGGACTTTTCTTTCCTCACAGTGCTTCTGTGGTGTGCTAATGAAGGCCCGAGCTAAAACATGACAAGTTGCAAAAGCCAATCTATAAATATTTATCTTGCATAGCCTTGAATCTGAATGCTGGCATGAACTTGCTTATGAACAAGATTAGATTTCTGCTACTTTTAGTTAAAATATGAGCCACTGGAATCATTAATGCCTCCAGGGAAACCTTATGAAGTATTTTAAGTTGTCTGACTTCTGCTGAGCTGATAGTCTTTCCTTCTTTACCTGCAGAGCTCTTTCCTGCCAGAGTGGATTTCTGAGCATCCTCAAGGGGATTGTATCTTGCCCTGGTCCTGAGAAGGGGAGAGGGATAAAACAGTAACACAGGACTGTCCTGCCACATAGGATATCTCTGTCATTTAGAGGCAGACTGTAGTAACACTTATTTCTCTCTACATTTTGCTGTTAGCAATGTTGATGTCTCGCTGCTTGTCACCATACAAAGTGAGAGAACATCTCACAGTAGTTCATCTGTTGTGACATGGCATAATAATGGTGTCAACACTTGACTTTTCTGGGACCTTTTCAGCGAGGCACTAGGAGGATCCAAATGGAAATTTCCAACCTTAAGAAATCATTAGCTAGAAGCACTGTCTTCAGTTACAAACCAGCCTGTGTAGTTTGTAAGCAGCACACACTTCATCTCCCCTTCACAGAGTGCAGTGTGGCAGGATGTTGGCAGGATCTGGACTCTGAGTGAGATTCTAGCTTACAGATCAGTTACAAGGAGAAAAGGACTTCTGCCCTGGTGTCATCTTGCCCTGCTCTGACAGGCCTTTGGAGAAGGCTGGTGGTGTATCTATGAGCTCTACCTCAGAAGCACAATACAGCCCTTAATTATTTATTTGGAGCATGAATTATTTCTTGACTTGAATGCTATTGTTGTCTGCCAAGGCTGGAATGACTTAATGTGTTGATTGCTCACAGTTTTGCTCTCAAGCCTTGATTTGTGATGTCTGAATCTAGAGAACATATTTCAATTTTGATGAATGTGTAACTTCCAGAGGGCAATGTGTAGTCACTAGGAAGAGGATGCACCTAAAGCTACAGACAAAGCCATCTCAGTGAGACATTCATTGAGCAAATACTCCCTTTGGTGTAAAGACCATGAAACAAGCTGAGGAAACCTATGTGCTGTGTTACTAGAATGCTTGTCATGACTCTCCTATGGCTTTAATATACCTATGGTGCTTCAGTAAACTACAGTGGGGTGACAGGGTTATGGGGGGCCAGCCTAGCCAGGTAATGACCCCATGTTGACAATTGCTAAATGACTGTGACCTTTGCTAGCAAAAGTGTTGCAGGTGTTAAACTAATATGCTTCCCCAGTACCAGCTTGCTGAAGGACTAGGCATGTTTGCTTGCTGACCCCAGTATGGTCCTGTTAACTCAGGCTCCCACTTCCTACAAATGAGGTTTATTTCCCAGATCCCTGTTACTCAGAATCACAGAAAACATCTCGTTGGAGGAGACATCAAAGATCATCCAGTCCAACCCTTGACCCAGTTTACGGTCAATCCTAAACCATGTCCCTAAGCCCACAGGCTGCTTAAACACTTCCAGGGATGGTGACTCCAGCACTGCCCTGGGCAGACCATTCCAATGTTTGAGAACCCGCTCCGTGAATAAATATTTCCTAGAATCCAGCCTTGGGCCTCCCCTGATGCAGCTTGAAACCATTTCCTGTAGTCCTGTTCCTTGCCAGCAAGGAGAAGAGGCTGACCTCCTTCTCAGTCCAACCTCCTTCAGGTAGCTGTAGAGAGCAATGAGGTCTCCCTTTAGCCTGCTCTTCTCCAGACTGAACACCCCCAGCTCCCTCCGATGCTCCTTATAGCCCAGGTGCTCCAGGCCCTTTACCAGCCTCATTGCCCTTCTCTGGACATGCTCCAGAACCTCCGTGTCCTTGTAGTGAAGGACCTAGAACTGAACATAGTACTCATAAGATACTTCTAGCATTTCTGTAACCCTGCTGACTTCCTCCAGAATATGAAAAGAGATTGAATAAAAATGTCATTATGGAAGTCAGGTGAAGATAGTACATATAACTGGAACTGTT
Source organism: Ramphastos sulfuratus (assembly GCA_013399055.1). Taxonomy (NCBI): domain Eukaryota; kingdom Metazoa; phylum Chordata; class Aves; order Piciformes; family Ramphastidae; genus Ramphastos; species Ramphastos sulfuratus. Next base: position 100,666 of record WBNM01039592.1, on the reverse strand, counting down.
ATGTGTTGAACAGTGATTTTGTGTAGAAACACTCTGAGTCTTGTGTTGCTGTAGGGTGAAATATAATCAGAAGTCTTAATTTACACTGTTGTTTACAGTACTTGCTGCTTTCACCCCTCTTCTTTTTAACATCAAAGGGAAGTGAGTCAAACTGAAAGAGCTCATCTGAATAAAGTCTTGAATCTTGTAATCTCTAACCAACCATCCATATGCACATTCTCAAGTGAAGATTCATTTGCCAGTAGTTTGCAGAACACTCCATGCCTCTCTTCAAATGTCCAGGTGTTTACTGATTTGATTCATCTGAGTTATCTTTCCGTTTTTCACCCAAAATATTCAGTTTTCAATAGAAAATAAGGGACAATAACAGTTCATTGATGGGATGCCTCTCAAGAGATACACAGCCTTGTGTCAGCATTGAGCCTCCAGTGAGTGCTGGCTGGGCCGCCAGCTCTGCCTGGGGTATTGTGGCTCTCTTGTGCCTGAAATCAGAGGTGTCTAGCACTGAGACTATAGCTGGTGGAGGTAATCAAAAGAGTAGCTGAAGAGAAGAGTGTCACCTTCTGTACTCTCTTTTTGTCATGTGCTCTCTCCACTTGGCATCGTAGATTTGCAGTATCTGGCACCTTGCCACAGTATTTTTCCAGGATCTTACAAACATCCAAGGTTCTGCATGTACTGAAACATCTCTACCGTGTTTCTGGCTGGGAATACCACTTTTGAAACAGTATTCAGATTATTTCATGGCAGTGTTTCTTCAATACCCTCACACTTACTGTCTTTGAATAGGTGGTCCAAGCTGGCCCTTCTTGATATACCTGTGCCAAACACTAGAGCGTAAGCCTGGCATTCTGGAATGCCTTCCTAATACCTGCTTGGGATTGCTTTTCAGTTTGTTCTGTTTCTTAAGCCCTTTAACACATTGCTCTGTGAATTTTAATCTCAGGCAGTGATTTTGGCTCAAAGGTTCTTTTGAGGAAGCATCTGCATTGACAGAGCAGGTGAATTGGGCCATTTGGGTGCTTCTGCCCTGCACTGTGCAACATCACACAGTGGTATCCAGCTTCCTGAGCAAGTGTCTGGGATTCTTTGGCACTGTGAGGATGAGGTACCCTGCTTCTGGTCTCTAGGTTTGCTGACATACTTTCTTTTCTGTACGCACAGGAAACACCCTGTTAGGCAAGGCTGAAATACGTCTTTCTGAGCAATTCATGGCTGAATGGATCAGAGAGGTATATTCTGGTTAGTGTAGTCCTTCACTGCTCCAAAAAGGCTTACATTTTTACAGTATTGGCTCATTCAGTTTGTGATAATTCCTAGGATAATTCCTAGGGTGCAGAATTATCTGAAAATATATAAATTTCAGTTACAGGTCCAAATACTTTCCCTACCCTCCCTTCGTGCTCCCTCAAAGCCTTGGACTCTGCTGTGCACTGCCTCTTACAGAATCACAGGATCTTAGAGGTTGGAAGGGACCTCCAGAGATCATCCAAGCAGGATCCCCTAGGGTAGTTCACATACGAGTGCATCCAGGTGGATTTTGAAAGTCTCCAGAGAAGGAGACTCCACAACCTCTCTGGGCAGCCTGTGCCAGTGCTCTGTCACCCTCACTGTAAAGAAGTTTCTCCTCAGGTTGAGGTGAAACCTTCTGTGTTCCAGTTTGTAGCTGTTGCTCCTTGATTTATTGCTTTGGACCACCAAAAAGAGATTGGCCACATCCACTTGACAATCACCCCTGAGGTATTTGTACACATTGATGAGATCTCCTCTCAGTCTTCTCTCCTCCAGACTAAACAGCCCGAGGTGTCTCAGTCTCTCTTCGTAGGGAAGATGCTCAAGTCCCCAGTCATCCTCATGGCTCTCCACCGGGCTCCCTCTAGCAGGTCTCTATCTCTCTTGAACTGGGGAGCCCAAAATTGGACACAGTATTCCAGGTGTGGTCTCACTAGGACAGAGTAGAGGGGAAGAAGAACCTCCCTAGACCTGCTACCTTGCTGGGTTGCTCTTCAGCAGTTTTTTTTGTTAAGTTTTGGCCTTCTTGAAGGAAGAAAATATGCCAGGGAACCATAGACACCTTTCTCGGAGAAGACTGATCAGCAGTACCCTAAATGTAATTATATGTCAAATGTTTATAAAAATACAGTTTATGAAACATTACCAGGAAACAGCAGTATTTTTATGTTTGGTTTTAATTAGGTTTAGATACTCCTCTGTGTTTACTTTAAGTTATGGTGATATTTAAAGAAATAAATGTTTTTTTTAGAAACAATTTAGGCTGTTTAATGGCCTCGTAGTAAAATGTTGGGATAAACAAGGAAAATGGATAAGTTAATCAGAACATATTTTATTTATTATGAGTTAATTTTTCTGAGCTGCTACTGACTGCTTTGGATAATGCTAATAAGTGTTTTTAGTGATTAACTAGCAATTAGTACTTCATAACTTGTTAAGAAAGAGTAGAACCTATCTGTTGCTACTGAGGATTTGAAAGCCAGCCTTGAGCATTCTGTGGTCTGCTAAATTCAGATAAAGAGCCTCAAGATCTGATTTTATTTATTCATAGCTTCATCTTCAGAGGAAAGGGAAAATAAAATTAAAAAAAAAAAAAGGAATGGTTCAGGACATAAAAAATAATGCAAAGCAATTCCTTGATGAAAGTTTTAACCACAGTTTGTAATGGAATTTGCAGATCAGGCAGCTGTTACTATGGTTTGTTGCTCTTAGGAATGTTGTGTACTGGTTGTTGTTGGGGGGGACAGACATTAAATCAGTTCTCTTTTATAGTTATCTTCATGCTCTCACCCAAAAATCTGTTGGCTGTTCAACCATATGGCAAGAGCTGCACAACAAGAACACAGAAGCAGAATTTCCTCCTGATCTAACAGTAGCAGGCTATTCCTGCAAAGAAAATATGAGCCTCCTGTGATTTATTCCCAGAGGAACCTGACAAATATGAAACTGTTTTCCTCTGTTACATAAATATGGGAGTGATTCCCAGTTGTGAGAGGCTGGCCAGTGCTTCTGTGACTGTACTGACAGGTCTCTGTGTAGCTAAAGGTGACAATACCAAACCATAAGCGGGTGTCCAGCTACAGCCAAAGGACTTCTTCCTGTGGAAATAATATGTATATTATAATTCAACTTGATTGCTCTTCTTTTTTTTTTTTTTTTAACAGATTGCTATTTCCTAAAGTCAGTGATTGCTGCAGTGCACTTTAAAAACAGTTCTTTAATTATTTTTCCTTCAGGTTTGATAACCACCAAGTTGAATTTCTCATACTGTTATATTCCATGGTCACTCATTGCCTTGTGTGTGCATAGACTGCATTGATAAAGAGATCAATTGAAAACATAAATAGCTTAACTAGTTATGCAACTTAAAAAAATATTAGCAAGGAGTTTAAATAAATTGTTAATACAAAGCAAAACTATACTTGACTTAAACTGGAAAAAGAAGCTCATCAAGCTGCCTACGTAATTAGGAGCTAAAAAAACAATGTCACAAGCAAAGCTTCTATTTAATTGATGCAATTGTTAGAGGTAGTGCCAAGGTATATTGTGTGGTAAGGTTTTTAGTTGGAGGTCAAGAGCACCTCTTCTGAAAGAAGAGGTGATTACAGAGATGGTGAGGGAAAAATGAGTTGAGGAGACAACTTCCATAGAGAAAGGAACAAGAATTGAATTAAGGACAGAGGAAGAAAACAGAAATCTCACAGTTGTTAGCACAGAATACAAGGACTAAACAAAGAATAAAGAGAAAAGCAAGAAATGAATGCTTCAAAGGAAACTGGTGATGGCAGTGAAGCTATAGGTGGAGAGAAAAGGGTAGATAGCAGAGCTGCAGATCACAGATTGATGTTTAATTTGGAGGAGTAACAGCTGTTTTCTCTCAGAAATGCTGACTGGTTGATTTTGTACATGGCATACCCTGGGGCTCAATGCACTACTGTGTTCTTGCATATGACTGTTGATAAGAGGACCCAAAAGCCTAATGTGACTGTGTATGCTACCTGTTGTCAATGGGATTTTTATCCAACAAAGCCATAGCTGACAGAAGCAATTTGGCTCTGTGCTGTACTGTTAAGGGTTCCTTGAGAGGTGATTTGCTGAGTTAGCAAAGGTTACTTAGCTAAAACCCCAATCATTGTTATTAAACCCATAACACAGAAAGCCACTGCATATTTCCTAGGGCCTGTTGTATCTAGATAAGGTTGCCTTTATTTTTATGGTTGCCAGTCCTTTCTCTAAGTGCTCTATGGCTAATACTCAGCTAAGCTTGTGACGAAGCATGCCAGTACGGTAAAATAAAATACTACAGTGACGTACTACCAAAGCTGTCACAGAATCATAGAATGACTTAGGTTGGAAGGCACCTCAGAGATCATTTACTCCAAACTCCCTGCCATGGACTGGGACATCTCTCAGCTAGACTTGATTGCTCAGAGCCTCAGATCTGGCCTTAGACACCTCCAGGGAGGAGGCATCCACAACCACTCTGGGCAACCTATTCCAGAATCTCCCCGCCCTTGTACAGAGGAACTTCTTCCTAAGAAGAAGCTAAACCTTCCTAAGAAGCAGGCTCAACCTGCTCTCCCTCAGCTTCAAACCCTTCCTCCTAGTCCTGTTGCTAGACACTCTTATGAAAAGTATCACTCCAGCTTTTCTATAGGCTCCCTTCAGGTATTGGAAGGCAGCTTATAAGATCCCCCAACAGTCTTTGCTTCTTTAGGCTGAACAACGCCAAGATCTATATCCAAGAACTGTACAGCATGCCCATCAGAGCTAAGAGAGGTTTATTAGCCAGGGTAGAGCTGCTATGCTAGCAAAGCCATGCAAATCCACCCTAGCCTGGTGTCTCTGCACACCCCTACACTTATGCTTTTTGATAAGCCATCTGGTGTTCACTTAGCTGTCATATCTGCCTCCTTCCTTTGCTGCAACAGCTTCCAAATCCTTTAAGTTGAACAACAACTTTAGACATTTGACAGCAGGATAATTAAAATATCAAATCATAAGAAATAAAAAGTATTTTTTAATTGTAATTTTCTGCAACAATCTGCTCTTTCCAGTAGCAGAAATTAGGGTTTTGGTGTTTGGTGGGTTTTTGTTGTTTTGGTCTTCTTTTAATAAGAAAAACAAGAGCTCAGTTGTGTGAGAATAAACTGAACACTGCATATTGCTAACAGTACAGCCAGTACATGTTTTCAGGAAGAAAATACTCAGTGTTCTTGCTGAAAAGTCAGTATAAATATTCCACCCAGTGGGTCACTGGTGTGCTTATGTGCACAGAGGCTCTGATTTACACCTGTTGGTGCTTCTCTGGGCTACATTAAAACTAAGAAGCAGGTAACCTTCAGCAAGGGCTTCCAGCTAAGCTCAGCTGATGATAGGTTTTCCTTCTCGCAGCTTCCTCTTTCCCACAGCTTCCTCAGGTGGTGACAGAGAGTGTGTATTTCCATTTCTGTGCTCAGCCTTTCCTGAGCTGGCAGCTGGGACTCACCTTGCCCAGGGACGTGGTGAGTCAGCAGAACAGCTCTGTGCAGAGGAGCTGAACCACAGCAGAGGACCTGGATGAATGTGGTTGTGAAAAATGTTTGTTTACAAAAAGTCATTTTCTTTTTTCAAGAAGGAAAAACATCTTCAGTCCTACAAAATTTCTTTTCCAATAACCTTTTTACAGAAGCAACACCAACCTCCTATCAGAAACTGTATTATTACCATGATCAGCAGCAGCAGCAGCAGTGTGCTCTTGTGGCCAAGAAGACCAATGCCATTCTGGGGTGTAATAAGAAGGGTGCAATTAATAGGTCAAAAGAGGTTCTCCTCCTCTACTCTGCCCTGGTGAGGCCACATGAGTATTGTGTCCAGTCCTGCCCCCGCCCCAGTTCAAGAAGGACATAGAATTGCTTGAAAGAGTCCAGCACAGAGCCACAAAAATGACTAAGGAAGTTGAAGATCTTCCTTATGAGGAGAGACTGAGGGAGCTGTGGCTCTTTACTTTGGAGAGGAGACTGAAGGGAGACCTCATCAATGTTTATAAATATGTAAAGAGTGAATGCCAAGAGGATGGAGCCAGGCTCTTCTTGGTGATGCTCAATGACAGGACAAGGGGCAATGGGTGGAAGTTGAGGCATAGGAAGTTCCATGGAAACATGAGAAAGATTTTTTTTTTTTTTCCCTGTGAGGTGCCCGAACACTGGAACAGGCTGCCCAGGAGGGTTGTGGAGTCTCCCTCTCTGGAGATATTAAAAACCTGCCTGGATGTGTTCCTGTGTGATCTGCTCTGGGTGATCCTGCTCTGGAGGGGGTTGGACTGGATGAGCTTTTGAGATCCCTTCCAGCCCCTGACATTCTGTCATTCTGTGATCTGCAAAGTGTTTATCAGATCACTAAGGAAAAGGTTAAGAAAATGAAGATACACTGTTCTGATCCAGCTCAACCACTACAGAAATAGCAGAGGACCCTTTTAGTCTGATGGCTGCAAACAAGATCATGTAAATGACCAGATAAATGTTGTGAACATGTAATAGGGGGTTTATTGCATACCCAGATGTGCTTTCAGGTTTTAAGTAGCATTGTCCCATATCTATTTTTTTCCCCTCTACGTGTGGAAAACCTCATGCACAACCCAAAATGTAGGCATTAAATTAAGTTCTTGCTGTCACAGTCATTGATGGTAAAATAGACTTTTCAACCAGGATTTCTTTCTCAAAGTCTATGGATGAATTTAATGTGAAATACAATCCAGTCCTCTATTGGCAGAGCAATTCTCAAAAAAAACGTGGTGGTGTAATTGTCTTTTAAAGGACAACATCAGACATGCTTCTTGAAAGGCATTGGAAATTGTTCTGCTAAGTAAGGAGGTATTTTTATATAATGGGTTTTAATCTCACAGGAGCTGTGTTTCTTGAATAAAAGGTCAATTTAAGCAGAAGTGGATTTCAAAAGTGCAAACCTTGGAGATAGATGACAAAAAAAAGTAATTTCCAGCTTTGAATAGGGAAACTGATTCTCCTTAGTTATGGACTCTTGCTTGGCTTCCTGTATGGATTGCTAAACTGTATGAAAGCAGCTGGCTGAGCAGATCACTCATCCTCAAAAGAGTTTCACCCCTGAATTGCTCAGCTCTCACCTCAAATTCCAGTTAAAATTTGGAGGTGTCAATGTAATGACCTCTTTATGGGGCATACAAAGATCAGACTCTCTGGTTCCTGCAGAAAAAGATTAAAACCCACAGTAAAGAAGCAGTGTGGCTTGGGACTGCACCATGTCCATCATGGCTCTTTCACTTGGTGTCTTTTTGGAATTGTTCTATCCTTGTGTTTTGGAGACAGAGAATAGTGATTTGTGGCTTTTGTTTTGTTTTGTTTTTCCTCTGATTTGCTTGCACATTTCTATTTGAGGCATGGTACACCACAGTACTTTATAAAAAGGCTGCAAAAGGAGGTCTAGGACCTGCATGGAGAAATCTGAGCACTACTGGTGTACAAGGGGCAAGCTTGAGGTTTTACTGCCCTGTCCCTTGATACAAGTAGCATAGAATGCTTTCTCCTGGCAAAGATCCTATCTCTATAGATTTCCTTTAAGCAATGTCTAAATGACAACTCTGAAGAGCTTAGTAGTCATTACCTTTCATACCACAGCTGTTACTGAGGTTCTTCAGCTGTTTGAAAGCTATGTATGAGTTTGTAGATATGTCATTTGGAATGGTGTGGTACAGAGGGAAGAAAGCTTATCAAATAGTAGATTTTAATTTTGTTTTGAAGCAAGTGTTTACAATGACCCTGTTAGGTAAAGATTAATCTTTGTTAAACACTATTACATTAATGAAACTAAATTAATTAAACAGACACAAATGATTAAGGGAATGGAACATCTTCCTTATGAGGAGAGCCTGAGGGAGCTGGGGTTCTTCAGTTTGGAGAGGAGGAGACTGAGAGGTGACCTCAGCAATGTTTATAAAGATGTAAAGAGTGAGTGCCAAGAAGATGGAGCCAGGTTCTTCTTGGTGATGCTCAGTGACAGGACAGGGGGCAATGGGTGGAAGCTGAGGCATAGGAAGTTCCATGGAAACGTGAGGAAGAATTTTTCTCCTGTGAGGGTGACAGAACACTGGAACAGGCTGCCTAGGGGGGTTGTGGAGTCTCACACTCTGGAGATACTCAAAACCTGCCTGGATGTGTTCCTGTGTGATGTGGTCTAGGTAATCCTGCTCTGGCAGAGGGGTTGGACTGGATGAGCTTTTGAGGTCCCTTCCAGCCCCTGACATTCTGTGATTCTTGAAATAGTATTAAAACTTTTCATGCCTCATTATCTACAGTAAGTCTTACTGCAGTATGCTCTAAACTGAAAGTGGTAGAAAAATCATTTTGACTATAATTTACCTCATGACATAGGAAAGTGACAAAAAACATTACAGCTTTTGGCCAAGATTCCAGCTTACCCAAAGATGATGTTTTGTCTGGCCATAACTAGACATCAAGGTACCTTGCTATTTAATTTCTAAATGTTTATTAATGCAACTGAACTTTAGAGTCATTGAACTGCGGCCACACAAGTGTCTAATTATCTTTCAATCCTTATTCTTTCTGTTGGCATCTTTATTCTATTGGTGTCTTTTTGAAATTTAAAATCACAGGAATTTAATCTCAGAGGAGAAATAATTTCATTGAAATTAACTGACAGTATTTTCATGGTTGTTTGGGCAGAAATTAGATTTTTTAAATTTTTTTTTTAGATGTATGGATAAAGTAAAGTTAAAACCTTACATTTTATGACACGTTAGGGAAAACACATTGCATTTCTCTTTCACCTTTTAGTAATCACTCCAATGCTTCCTGGGCTTTCTATGCTGTACAAAGTAACAAGGCAAATTCCACTGTGGCTGCTTCAAACTCCTCTCTAAATTATCCTGGCAGCAGAGTTAGATGTTGCATTATTATTATTAGTCTCTTTGATTACTAGTTTGATTCTCCTCTGATATCCTTTCAATTTAATAATGATGTATTTCCAAGTTGTCCTGACTTGGAGGTGAAATTTTGCAAGGTCCTCTCCACGCTAAAAATAATTTTACTAGGGGTTTGTCTGTTCTTTTAAGTTTAAACAATAACCATTTGCTGTATTTATTTTTTTCCCCTCTTTATTACACTGGACAGAGTCAGTGCTGTGATCAAACACATATTCTTAATTGGTTTGGTCACTTATTTATTTATTTATGGTATTGCAAGGGGTATTATCAAGAAGAGAATTACCCCTGAGCATAAAAGAGTGTTGAATATGCAGGATCTATCTTTATTTGTTAAAATCTTTACAGTGATCACATATATTGCGTTTTAAGTGCAAATTCTTGTGGCATTGCAAAATCTTACTGTGAGTCCTGGGGCCTTTGAGAATGCTTAATGCTGTGTGATGTGCACAGTCCTGCATTCTGCAGTAAATTTTTCTCATCCTCACACTTCTTTCAGTGTTTCTCAGTGGATGTGATTTACTCGCAATGATTATTATGCAGTCGCACAGTCATGAGTTCTTAGGCTTAGTTCTGCATTGAATGAAAGGAGTGGGGAAGGAAATGGGTAGAAGGAAAGAAGAGAGGGAAAAAGGAAAGGGGAAAGGGAAGGAAAAAGGGGGGGGAAAGTAAAGGGAGAGGAAAATGGAAATAAGGGGGAGCTGGGGGGGGAAGAAGGGGATTATAAAGGAAAGCCAGCAGCTCTTTGGACCTCATTTATATTTCTGGTCTTTGTTCCACTGTTCTTTCTGTTGTTTCAGGCTATTGATAACTGACTGCAGGTGCTGTGATGTCAGGGTCCTGCTCAGCAGGATGATGGGGAGCAGGTAGCAATGGGAAGGTCACTGGATGCCCTTGCATAAGGCTCTGAACCTGCAGTGATTTGCATGCGGCAAAGCTGACTCTGACTTGCACCATGTGAGTAGGGAGCCCAGAGCAGTGCCTGGTGTTCCAGCAACATGATCTTTTAGTGAACCATTAGTGTCTTCCCACTCTGTGGACAGCCTGGTGGATGTAGGAAGGTGGTCACAAGAAAGAAAAAGAAAAGCTTTGTGGGTAACCAAGCCTGATTCCTGTCAAAGGTAACTTGTTTTCAAAAGAATACTACTTTGAGCAGTAGTTAATCATAGAATCATAGAATGGGAAGGTTGGAAGGAGACCTCAAGGATCATCTAGTTCCAACCCCCTGCCATAGGCAGGGACACCTCCCACTAGTACAGGTCACTCAAGGCCTCGTCCAACCTGGCCTTGAACACCTCCAGGGAGGGAGCAGCCACAACCTCCCTAGGCAACCTGTGCCAGTGTCTCACCCCCCTCACTGGAAAGAACTTCCTCCTAACATCTAGATTTCTGCACACCCAGGCTAGATTCCTCCCCATCTTTTTACAGGGGCTGGTCTGTAAAGGTTTAACAGATATCAGATGTTTTCAAATACTACTTGCATGCCTGATAATGAATAACTTTTGCTGCCCACATTCATAGAGTCTTGTATTGCTGTGGTAAAACTACTTTTTTTCTTACCCACACATGACCCTTAAATCTTGGAAAGACATATTTAGTCAGTATTGTAATCCATGCAAAGTGATTTTCCCAGGAATCTGCCACCATGACACTGCTGAGAGGGATCTTGAGGCATTCACAGATGCAAAATAGTAAATAGCTGAAGGTCGGAACGAGAAATGCTGAACCAACATGGTGCTTTGAGTCTTGAAAACCTTGCTTTAAATAGCATCATCCTAATTTCAGAGCAGATTTAGAATCAATTAAGTTAATTATGGAAAGAGAAAGCAGAGGACTCGCATGTTGTAGCCCTGTTAATCACGCTGGCTTGCGTTTAATCACACAGCCTTACATTAATCACACAGCTTTGCATTTATATTGTTTTATCATCCATGAGGGCTGCAGTGTTTTATGCAGAAACTATTCCTGGCACTATTGAAGTGCAGCTTCTTTTAGAAGGATATGGCAAATGTCTTGCAGCCCTTAGTGTTGCTGACAATGCCTGAGGGCAGGAAGAGAAGAACAGGAGAGAGTTAAAAAAAGGCAGAGCATAGGTTGAACAGTTTTATTCTTACTGCTGTAAAAAATATGTCGTGATCAATATCTGGGACTAACAAGATTTAGCTTCACTACTTTTGTGAAAATCTAGCATCTCAGATGGCCTTCTAGTAATCTGCTGAGGTGCTGGGATTGATTAAAATTTGAGGGAGCAATGATATCTACTGAATAACTAACATAATTTCTTGCATCATCTAGGATTCCATTGTAGTTATCAGTCTCTGTACATTTGTTATGCATAACATTCATATCCCAAAGGAAAAAAAAAACAAAAGACATGGGTTCTAAAAGACACAAAGCTAAGAATAGTAACTCTCTTTGATTATAACTTTGCATATTATGAGTTTTGATGTAGATCCCTGGGTCTGTAAAAAAGGGGAGCATGAGGGGACACTTGGAATGACCTACTCATGGAGGAGGAGCATCACTGTTCTGGTAGCCCTTCCTTTAGGTTGCATCCTGTCAGCTGCTATTGCTCCAACACTGTCACAGTTTAGGAATACCTGACATAATCTCCTGTCCTTACTTTCATCAATTAATATGCAAGCCTACAGGAATGGTAGAGCATTGCATTGATTAAATTAGCATGAGTTGTGTTGAAATTATAGTGGAGGGAGCATAAATAAACCAGGAATGCTGGAGAGACACACACACACAGAGCCTTATACATATGAGTGTGTATCTGTGTGCATGTACACATATCCCTGGGCAGACTTACCCATGGATGCCTCATTCCCTGCAGCCCTTTGCCTCGTTCCCTCCTGTCATGTTTTGTTTTGTTTTGTTTTGTTTTTTTTTTTTTAAAGAGCAGACAGAATGAGAGGCCTTCAAATGAATTGGAAAGAAATGCAGAATTACATTTGAAATGAAAGGTACAGAAAAGTTACAGATCATATACAAGATACATAGAATCATAGAATGGTAAGGTTGGAAAGGACCTCAAAGATCATCTAGTTCCAACCCCCTGCCATAGGCAGGGACACCTCCCACTAGTATAGGTCACCTGGATCCCCCTTAAACTTTCCCCCAACCCAAAACTAATCTACAATCCTGTGGCAAGGCAAACCCAAGTCCCTGCCCCACCGGAGGTTTGAATGGGGCACGAAACTGTTTTGCTCCCCCTCTCTGGCTCTAGGGGTTTGGAATGTCAGAGAAGTAGGCGCCAAGTACCTTACCCCACCCCTGCGGGCTTGAACGGAGGAGAGCAAATTGCCCCAGCATATATATATGGCAACGTGACACATTATCTTGTCGGACTTTTAGTTGGACTTTGAGAGGGACTTCTTTGAGAGGGACTTTGGCTGCGACTTGGACTCGGACCTTGAGTCGGACCTTGAGGGGCATCTGGCAGCAGGGTGAGGAGAAAGCACAGTTCCCGCTTTGGGACCGCCGCATCCTGCCTGCTTGCTGCAGGAACCTGCCTCTGCCGCAAACCGCCGCCGTTGGTGGGCACACTGCCGAGCAGCTGAGCTTTGCCCTGTGCCGCCCCACGATCTCTGCCCGTGGCAGCCGTGTCTGCACTCATTTGGACTCTGGCGGGTTCACTCGCAGTGGATCCTGTCCCGCGTTGATTCGCCGCTGGATTACACACTGCAGTTCAAGGCACTGCCGCAAAGGAGCCAAGGGACCAGCTCCAAATTCCTACTCTGCCACCGTGAGTAGCACAGACGTTCCCTAGGGCTCCAGGCTGCCTTTATTTGTAAGTGTGGCAAAGCTGTTTTTGTAGCAAACCTTTTCCAATTTCCTGATTTTCCTGAATTACTAAATTCCCTGTAAGCATCTTTGTGAAGATTTTCCCGACCGATTTTTGAACCCAATCTAACTGATTTGTATAGAGTTGTGGGCGGGACTCCTCAGAAATAACTACAGATTTTATAATTCCTGCCTCGTTAATTCCCAGAACCAATTCAAATCCCCAGTGCTCCTCTCCACCACCACCCCACCCTCCCCAACCCAGTGCCTCTGCCAGCCATAGGCCCAAACAAGGCCTGTGGAGGCCACAACCAGGCCCGCTCCTTACATGTTAACCCAGATAAGTAGCTCCTGCCAGAGACAGCAGGCAGGAGGGAGAGCAAAAGAGGACGAGTTGGCCTTGCTTATAAAGAGATAGCAGAATTATGGGATTGAATAGCAATATTACACTTTCCTGTGTCCACCCCCTAGATTCCTCTAGTCCCCAAGAGGATTTTTAACTGTTGGTTCCCAGCCTATGACACCTGCAGGCCTTGCAGGCTTACAGCCTTGTGATTGCGGTGGACATCTGCAAGCTCAGAGCATGGCAAAACGAGTAGCTTGCTCTAAAATAAAACCTGCAGTACAGTGTAAAAGTGGACTCTCAAATGTTCAAGTGCTCCTGTGACAA
>WBNM01039592.1:71741-87152 GCA_013399055.1 Ramphastos sulfuratus | reverse complement strand
TGAGGCCTTGAGTGACCTGTTCTAATGGGAGGTGTCCCTGCCTATGGCAGGGGGTTGGAACTAGATGATCCTTGAGGTCCCTTCCAGCCTTACCATTCTATGATTCTATAACAGCCCCGTTCTCAAGTCTGCCATCCTTCAGCTAATGCCTTTTGCTTTGAGGAGGAAAAAAGAGAACACTTTCTGGGTTGAAAGGCAACAAGTGCTGCTTTTTCAGAAGGAAACCAGGTGCATTGTTACATTTCATGAACAAAGCAACTGAGAACAGTGAGACAATCCAGTCTGACACACACCAGCAATGTGGTAGCCTCCACCTCTTCAGCTCCCTGAAGGGAGGTTGGAGCCAGGAGGGGGCCAGCCTCTTCTTGTTGTCAAGCAACAGGACTAGAGGAAATGGTTTCATGCTGTGCCAGGGGAGATTTAGGATGGGTATTAGGAGATTTTTCTTTACTGAAAGGGTTCTCAAACTCTGGAACGGTCTGCCCAGGGCAGTGCTGGACTCACTGTCCCTGTAGTTGTTTACGCAGTGTGTACCTGGCATTTAGGGACATGGTTTAGTGTTGAGCCTTCAGTGCTGGGTCAAGGGTTGGACTGGATGATCTTTGATGTCTCTTCCAACCAGATGTATTCTGTGACTCTTCATGGGGAACCAGCTGGCCTGATAGCCTTTTAACATCTCTGGTCCTTAGTCTAAGTGAGTAAACCCCCTGCAGAGTAAGCAACTGGGTAACTGCAAATCCCTAGAGGGCTTTTTTTTTTCCTCTCATAAAGAGGATGGGGCAAAGGATATACAATTATGTCATTGATTAATGGACTGGGGAGGCCTTTAAAGACTTCTCTTTCTAAAAATTCATAGATGTAGTACCATTCTTTTTTTATTTCCTCCCATAGTCCCCATGGAGAACTGCAGTTATTGTTGCTCTATTGGCAGTCTCACCGTCTATGCAGAGATAAGCACTGGGCAAACTTGAATAGACTACATCTTACAGTCTGTAATCTAATACTCAGAGATAAATTATAAAAGAAGCAAACTATTGACCAGCTTTGACAACTTCTATATGTCATCTGTTATGGGGCTTTCTGCTGTGGAATGCATTCGATCTTTCTATTGGAGTATTTTGTTACTGTTAAAGTAGATAATAGGATTCTGAAAATAAACACAGAATGGTTTGGGTTGGAAGGGACCTTTAAAGGTCATCTAGTGTGACCCTCTTGCAGTAAGCAGGGACATCTTCAACTAGATCAGGTTGCTCAGAGCCACATCCAACCTGACTGACTGTTTTCAGGGATGGGATATCTATCACCTGTAATCATCTGTTTGCATTCATCTTTGTTTGAAAGGAGTGGGGAGCTGGATTTCAGCAACAGAGGTACTAAAACTGAATAAGTACTTCTTCATAGGCATGTTGGATCAGAAGGGAGTTTATTATACTCCTCTCCTGTATTATAATAATTTGACATCATGTGCAGACACATGGGTTTGCACACCATGGAGCAGGGTACATTTTATTCCTTTTCAGCCTGTTGGTAGCCATATCTTCATATTCACACCTCAACAAGCAGCCCTCGATACCTTCTACTGTTGAGTGGAAAGCTGACTTTCTAGGGAGAGATCAGATGTCCAAATGTGGTATAAGCTGTGCTGCCCAGAGCTGGGTATCATACACAGATTTTAGATAAATTGGGACCGACTTGATAGCAATTTTCACCTTGACATTTAAAAACCATTTCATCAAACGTCTCACAAATCCTCCTGATTCTGCGCTTCATAGCATTTGATTGCCAGAGTAAAATAGCAGGTAAAGACAGAAATTACATTTGGTTATAAAGGCTGATACTTCCACCCAAGCTGAAGGACATCTCCAGAGATCAGGGAGTTAAACACATTTTAAGAAGCAAACTAGAGAGCTTTCTGCACCTTACAGGCAGGCAAAATAAAGAGAGTCACAAGCATGGATCACTTCCATGTTACTGCAGAGTTATGCCACACACCTCTGAGCTGTTTTCACCCTGTATTTTGCAGGTTTGAGAAGGAAAGCTCCTTCCTTTTGGATAGAGTTGTTGCTAGATCAGTTTTTGTTGCAATATTCAAAAGTCCTAGATGTTCGTAGTGGTTTAAGGCTTATTGGAATATTCTAATAGAGAAATTAGATAGTTGAATGTAAAACAATAATAACGATAAAGTCTACATCATTGATTGGTTTGCTAAAAGGGTATAAAAAGCCAAAGTATAAACAATTCAGTCTTCTTTGCTTATGGGCACTGGATCTCTTCACTTCTTTCTCTAATCTGTTAGACTAACTTTGACTGACCAGGTAACACATGAGCTTTGCTGGTAGTTTTCTGTCTGGGGAGAGAGAGATGGTGGCATTGCCCCTTCTGGGCTTTTCTTTGTCTGGGAGGAGGAAGTTTGAATTTCTGGATGATTTATAAATTGTATATAATAGTAAACACATGTAAATATATTTTGTATATATGCTTGTAAATCTAGCTTTGCTGTAAACATCTTAGTTCCAATGCGTCTGAGCTGGTCTGGTAAATTTCAGCTCGGGGGGAGGGTAGAGGGAGAAAGGAAAGTTCCCAACCCACTACAATGTTGTTTTCTTGTTGTCTTGCAACTGCGTAAGATATCTGGGAATCAGAGTGTTCACCCTGAGTGTAAATGCTAGGAAAGTCGTTGGTGTCAGGCTAGATTTTCTGGAAGCCCTCCAATGAGACTAATGGGCTTTGATTCTGTTGCGACTGGCCCAAGGCCTACCCACCACAGTGCTTCCTCTGTGTGCTTACTCACAGTCTTTGAAAGGATTTACAGCATTAAAGCTATGATCTGATTCAGTTGAGGGAATCCTGAAGCTAGCAGAGATTGTCTGTCCTGGACAGACAATAGTTACTCCATTAAACAGGCTTCTGTGCCATTGCAATGCATCTTTGTTAGTTGGAGATAGTATATCTCTACAGCTAAATAAATTAAAAACCCAGTGGTTTTTTAGAAGACACCTAAGAAAATCATGTGCTTCCTAAAGTGCTCCTGCCTAACACCCTTCAGTTCTTGTGTGTGACAAATACTTCTGTATTCCTAGAGAAACTCCTTTATACTCTCATAAGTGAACAAAATGTTGTGACTTGTGTTGCATAATCTAATCTAGCTGCCAGAGGTTAAATTTATATTTATGAATGCCTACAGTTCTACTTGCCTTTTAAAGCCATTATAGCTCACTATGTGGAAAGCAACCTTTATGAAAGCATATAATCAAAACCACTTCAAACATGTCTTTGTTAAGAAAGTGCTTGCTGAAGAAGATATTTTACACAGCTGAAAATTTCAGAGACTGCATTTGATACAGAGGGGGAAAAACCCTACACTTACAGAACTGTTCCCTGTAAGATTCGATTTACTTATTTTTTGCACCAGTATCTTTAACTTTTCACTTTTTGCTACAAGAAAGATGACAGCTTGTGTAGATATGATAGACAATATTAAGTAATGGTTGCCATATGTATCACTTTATTTTTGGGAGTGATAGAAAAACTGATCTTGCTCATCTTTCTCACACGTTCAGATCCACAAATCTGATTATGTGAGCAAAAAATATTCAAGATTTGGAACGTTTTATATGTATTGTTCTCTGTTCCACGTGCTTTTTTAGTTGTGTTGCTCAGAAGTTGTTTTGAGAGAGGACTGTAAAGGCACACTGTTGATGCACGATCCCTACACGATCAGTTTGAAGCTGGAACAGCTGCTTAATCAATTCCTGTGCCTCAGTTTCCTCACCTTGGCTGTACATTAGAGCTCCAAATGTAGTGGGACACTTAGGGATGCATATCTTTTTGATGAGAGATGTGCAAAGTGTATTTTTTATAGGCTTTAGCCCTGAATTGTTGTGGTTTAATCTCCTTTGCTGCTTTTCCACATCTAACACTGTTCTCAGATCCATTTTTGTTTTCACATGTAAGCTGATTTTTCAGTGCTTAACACATTTCTTTATATCAGTGATTTTTAAAATCCATCAAGTGTTTTGCTAATTATTCTCCTACATGTGATTGATTTTTCAAAGCTGCTGAAATAACAGGGAAATCAAAGGGAATTCAAAACAATTTTAACACAGAAATATTATTACTAGAGAACAAAGTTGCTTCCAAAGTGTAGAAAACCTAGAGAAAAGCCAAGGGAATAGTTGAATATTTGAAAACAAGAGAAAGTTGAAGTCATGACTATTTACAACGTCTTGTAATGACAGGACAAGGGGCAATGGGTTTAAACTGACAGAGGGGAGATTTAGACTGGATGTTAGGAGGAAGTTCTTTCCAGTGAGGGTGGTGAGACACTGGCACAGGTTGCTCAGGAAGGTTGTGGCTGCTCCCTCCCTGGAGGTGTTCAAGGCCAGGTTGGATGAGGCCTTGAGTGACCTATGCTAGTGGAAGGCGTCCCTGCCTATGGCAGGGGGTTGGAACTAGATGATCCTTGAGGTCCCTTCCAACCTATTCTATGATTCTATGACATTTGTTCAACGTAGAAAAGAGTAAGCTGAAGGCAGGAATGGTTCCAATTCCAGTCTTTCTCTTTAGTTAAATAAAATAACTTTAAAACAAATGCATCTAAGGAGGAGGATGATAGTTTTTTCCATCTTTGCCACTAGATGTAAGACACCAGCACAGCTGCATACTGGAGCTGTTTGCAAGTGTGTTGTGCTGTTGCTTGACAGTGAAGGTATGAAAGACTACTAACCTGGTGTCCTCTTCACTTCAGATGAATTCAGCTGGGTACCATATCCCTGGTGATTTTCAACAGTAGCTAGCCTGTGCCCATTTCCTGTGGAGGAAGTTCCTTCTTATGGGTGAAGAACAAAGATTTCTGTTGTGTTCATTGAAGCATGTCTTCAGCCACAGTGCAAACAGTTTGCTTCTGATGAGCTGAGAGGCCTCACAGCACAGGGCTAGGTGATGTTGGTCTCTCAGCTTGCCTTTGCTGCTGCTATTTCTGCAGCGTGCCTTGGTGACTATGCTAACAGGCTATATGGCCACAGCATCCTACTGTTACTTTATTCTTTATCAATTCTGAAAGTGCTATTTTATAAATTTATCTACGCCTACAGAGTCTGTGATATTTTTCCTTACCTGTCTCAAACAATCTCTTGATAGTGAAAAAAATGTCCTTTGCCCAGATTCTGAATTCTTGCTCCTTGTTAATCTTGATCTTCTTGTGGTACATTCCTCTGACTGGGTGTTTGTCTGAATAGGGACCTTTGAAAGGACTCCAGATTAGCGGTAACCCCAGGAGAACATGACTTCTCTTGCAGTAAAGCAGTGCTTGCCTGCCATTTCTTTTCCATCATCAGCAGATAGACTCCTTTTCTGGACACATTTTTGCCTGGGAGCTGTGACCATCAGTGAGCTCTTAAATGCATTGTGTTTACAGAAGCACATTGAGTAGTACAGGAATGCTGTTTGCTTGGCAAATAAAGACTTCCCTTGAAAGCAAGCCCTGCCTATGTTCTTCATGCTGCTAGTCTAAGCAACACAACATCTGTCTCCATGTTCAGCAGCTCTGAGGGCTTGTTCTGGAGCCTCATTCCCAAGCCCCATGGGGGAGAGAATGAAGCCCTGTTTGATTGAAGTGTCTTATGGAAAGTCCAGGAATCAAAGCTGGAGCACTGACACCACTGCTCTGTAGTCCTTGCTGACCTCCAGTTCAGAGCTCTTTTTCCTTTCCAGTAGCTAGAAGGTCATGACCTGGGGTGAGCATGAAGAAGTGATGCACATAAACTTCTGAGAACAGGAGAGCTTATCTTTAGCAGCAATTAATAAGTGAAAATGTACTGTATTATCTGAGAACTTAGAGTACTTTAAAGTTGTGAGGTATTGTTTGACCTTCAGTAATGCAAAAATGCTGAATAAATCAATGAAAAGGAGAGCTGGTAGCTTTCTTCAGAAACATCTGCCTAGCACATAATGCTGGGCTTATTATGGTGATTTAGTTATTCTTTCATGAAGCTGGTCTGAGGGAATTTGTGATTGTTATGAGATTAAGCCTTCACAAATTCTTCCAGGAGGACTGAAAGAAATCTCTTTTGGATGAGTAAATTTCAGAAAAAGCTGATTTTCAAGAGGAAAGACAGACCTGGGTGGCTTCAAAGATCTCTCAAGTTGTTGAATTAGTTTAACCAAGTGTATGTGCTCTTTCTAATATTCCAACAGTGTGGAAAAAAAAATACATATATATTTCCTCAATTCATTTGGAAACAAACTTCTTTGTCATTCCATCTAAAGAGGAATTAATTCACTTGAAGCGTTACAGCAATGTCACTGCAGTCATCTGAATGAGGAGAGAGGTCTGGTGCATGCCAAAGGTACCTCATCAGCAAATGTTGCCATGTCATGCACATCACTGCTATTTAGTATGCAGTATATTAAAATCTATGGAGAAACAGTAAATTCCTCCACAGATGAGCATCAATCTGGAAAAATGTTTTGCAAAGAAGAAGTTATCTTCATGTTCTGTGTTGCTATGTGTGGCATGACATGAGACTACTTTAACAGGTGGTGAAAATATTCTCTTGGCAAACCATCAAACCACACTGGGGACTTGGTTTTGCTTCTCCAGGGCTCCACTCTATCAGTCCTGTAATGAAGATTGCCCGGAGTCTTTAGAGAGAAATCCCATTCCTGCTGGATGTGAAGGAGCCTCAGGGCGGGCACCATCTGCACCTTGATGTGTTTAGGACCAAATGTGGGCATCTCTTTACAGCTTCAGCCAATATCTTTCTCAAGAAGTATCTGTGGAAATTTCACAGCTCAGGCTGGAGGAGGCAGTCAAGATTAGGCTAATAGCCTATTTTGTGGATGTAATGGTGAAGTAGAAGGAAAGGAAACTGAGCTGTCAACTCTTTGAGACTGTGCAAAGAGAAAATGGGTGATCTCTGTTAATTACGTGTCAGGAATGGCTGAACTCTTGTCTCTGTCATCATCTTTGCAGGGTTACTGATGTAGCTGTGATGTTGGGTGTAAGGATGTGGATTAAGATGTCACAGGCAGCCATTGGTAAAACATACTAAATCAAAATAATTCTTTTAAATTAGATTTTTTTTTTCTCTCCCTAGCAATTCTGGTGGGTTTTTTTCTTCTTTGTAAGCTTTATCTGGTTCTTCCTCCACAGTGAAGAAATTACTTTCATTTGTAAATTACCTTGCCTGCCTTTTGTGATGAGAAGTACTGAAAGTATCTCCCACTAGATGAGAGATACCTATAACACTGTCAAATGAGACTTACCAACTTCATATCATTCTACTGAGGGAATATTTTATCCTACCACTAGCATTCTTTATCTGCTTAGTGTCTAATCAATTTCTTTTATTATAAATTAGTTCAATTTGATGTTAATCAAACCCAATAAGAAATATTGTCACTGGATCTTGGAAATGAGCACAGAAGATCAAGTACTGTGAATATAAGGGGAAATAGCCCTTTTCAGCATCACTACTTAGTGAAAGCTTGGTTTCCTTAAGTTCTTTCATCCACTGAAATGCACCATGAGAGCTAAATAAAGTGAACAAGAACCTGCTATATATATCCTGTGGAACTAGACAGTGGGAGATTGCATGTGCACTTTTAAATTCAAGGTCTGTTAGACTGACTGTTATCTTTATCTTGGCCTTGTGACTGAAAAGCTTTTTGCTTGATTATTTTTTATTTGGCTCTCAGCAGACAGGAAAAACATCACGTACTTGTGTGAGAGATGCAGAGAGAGAGTCTGTAAAGAACAAAATTGTCATTTTCCAGGTGTAATTTAAATGTTTAATTAAGGAAGCTTAACCACAGATAAATTTTATATTTGATATCTCTCCTCTTGGCTCAGGAATACTTTCATTAATGTCAAGATAGCAGATTGCCTGTCAGGTATCCCTGCTGAATGATTTGGTGGGATAAATTTTATTGGACTTCTTATGCAAGGATGATCTTTAGTGGCCCATCTGTACAGGAGACAGAATTGTTTATTGCATTGTGGATGCTTCCAGCTTGAAACATTTTGTGCTAAATGCCTTTTTAGTTGATTTTAATGTTGTGTTGGCAAGATCCCCAGTGAAATATTTTAATGTTCTATATAAGTAATTGCTCAATTTTTAAAATAGTTATCCAAATCTAAGTTGAGTAATTAAAATTTTGTCAATGAAAATACTTCTACATTCGATTCTCTGCTACTTTTTATGCTTTAAATATATGGTGGAAAAAGTTTTTGTTGGGTGACTGCTTTAGTTTGGAGTTTTTTTCCCTAGTTCTTAAGGACTAGGTGTATCAAGTAAATGGAGAGCAAAAGAACATTAGTTCTGGTCACAAGTGAATGTAAACACTCAAAGAGAAATTACTAATCATGACTTTTTGGTAGGATCTTCAAATAAATCAAGATGATCCTTTTGTCTTTGGTGCTGTAAATGGATAAAGGATCAGATAGCCTCTTGCTTTACAAAGCTTCATCCCAATCAGGGCAGGATGTGAACAGGAGATTGGGTAAATGAAGTTGTCACATGAGCAGAGTGAAAAGTTATCAGGGCAGTAAATAGCATATTTCTCTTCCATTTTTGTTAGGTTTTGGAGGAAGCAGTATCAAGGAAAGTGTCTGCTCAACATGAAGTGTAGAGGACAAGTCAAAGTGGAGCAGAAAAGTGGAGGAGCTGATAGGGGGAAGACAAATAGAAAGTGATGAGGAGAGTGTAAGTGAGCCTGGATGCACAGCTAGTTTCTGCAAGGCTGAAACACTCTGGTCACTACTAGCAAGCTATCCAGTGATGAGTGAATATGGGCAGAAAGAACAGCAACTGACGGGACTTTTTTTTCTTAATTCAGCAGAGTAGCCCTCTGATTTCTTTGGGATACAGTAATGGACACAGAAATTCAGCCAAGAATATTATTGCTAATTGTGAAGACAGTTAAATTTAGCTCTTGTTCAACCCAAAGAAGCAATCAATCTTTTCAAGAAGTGTGAGAGCAACAATAGCCAGAGAAGGGCAAACAGATTGTCTTTCCAGTTCAAGATGCCTTTTCGTTCACTCTTCCTCCTCTAGTGCAGATAATCTGAACACAGCAGATTTCTGTGAAACTGTTTCACAGGAGGGTGGCCCAGAGATTAAGATGCTAGTCTAGAATAATCAGATTTAGTACCCTGCAGTGATTAACTTCCTCTGGACTTAGTGTAGGAGTTATTTGCCTTTCCTGTATCTTATTTCCCCAATGACAGAATGAGAAAAGAGTTATTATTGCATTAAGAGATTTTGTGAAGAAAAAGAGTACTCAAAAGTCTGAGGATTGTAGATGTTGCTATGATATTAATAGCTCAATTCAGCTGCCTACACGTAGGCTGCTTAAGTTGTATCCTGCCTCGACTCAAGCTGCTATTCCAAAAGACACTTCCATAGCTCCTGTGTCATGTTTACCACCTGCACAGAGATGTTTGAGACATCCTGTGCCATGTGAGATGCCTACAGGAAGGCAAATGAATCAAGCCCACAATTTCTCAAAGCTAGTTCTTCTTTCACAATTGTTTTTCTCCCTCTTAATTCTTTCTTTTATTTCTCACTTGTGTTTTTATTTTTTTTCCTTCCCTTTCTCTCTCTGCATCTTAGTCTATGTTATATCTTGTTTCTTTAATCTTTTTTTCCTCTTTAAGCTATATTCCATGAAAATCACCTGTTGTGCACCATTTCAGCATCTCTACCTGAATACCATCCCTGATTACACAGAGCAGATTGGGAGAACTGGCCTAAGAGCTTTATTATTTGGCAGTTCTTTGGAGCTATGCTGGGCTTCCACATCCACTGGGGATAAGCAGCCTCCAGAATACGTACTGAGGGTGTTTGATGAGCAATTTTGTTATGTGGGAGAGCCCTACAGCATGAAACTCCGTGAAGGTCCTAAGAAACAAGCAGTCGAAGTCTCTATCAGTACATTATCATAGCTGTTAGTATCCCTTCCCTTCTCACCAGCAAAATGAGACCTTGTGTACTTCAAAGTTCATTCTTTCAGTCTCCTTAAATTGCTACTGCCCTGGTGAGACCACACCTGGAATACTGCGTCCAATTTTGGGCTCCCCAGTTCAAGAGAGACAGGGACCTGCTGGAAACAGTCCAACAGAAAGCCACAAGGATGATTGGGAAACTTGAGCATCTTTGCTATGAAGAGAGACTGAGAGACTTGGGGCTTTTTAGTCTGGAGGAGAGAAGACTGACAGGAGATGTCATCAATGTCCATAAATATCTGAGAGGTGGGTGTCAAGTGGATGAGGCCAGTGTCTTTTTGCTGGTCAGCAGCAGTAAGACAAGGAGCAACAGGTGCCAACTGGAACATAGAAGTTTTCACCTCAACCTGAGGAGAAACTTCTTTACAGTGCAAGTAACAGAGCCCTGGAACAGGCTGCCCAGAGAAGTTGTGAAGTCTCCTTCTCTGGAGACTTTCAAAACCCACCTAGATGCATTCCTGTGGGGACCACGTTAGGGGATCCTGCTTGGCAGGGAGATTGGACTGGATGATCTGTGAAGATCCCTTCCAACCTCTAATGTACTGTGATTCTGTGATGAGTCTCCCTCTGGTTTCACTTTGACTGCCCACATGCTAAGAGTGAAGAGTTGGGAATCTCATGTAGCTTCAGTTAGCCTTGAGTATTTGTTCTATTTCTTGTGTTTAGCACCTCGCTCTCATGCTTGTGTGAAAATCAGTAGATATATTTTAGAATTAGTTCTTTTCCAAACTTCACAGTTCAATGTGTTGTCTTCCAAGCTAGCTTTTATTTCTGGAACAAACAGAGTTTCTTAAACCTTGTTATTACACTTCTCAGATGCCAGCGGGGTAACGTGGATCATGCTTGACTTTTCTAATTTGACATTTTTAAGTATGGTTTTATGGTGTTAGGTGCTTTGTATAGCATCCCATCACATGAAAAGTTTTGCCTTTTTAAATTTGGAGTTTGCTTTGTGTGGGTTTTTGGGGGAAAAATATGGGTTTGAGGCAGATGGTGGTTGGTGGGATTGACTTTTTGTCTGTCTGGAATTATTGTGGTAAGCTTGGGGTCATTATAAGTTGGCCATATGAGTTGTCATATACTATTTTGTAGTTAAATGCAGATAGATATATTTACATCAATCCTTCTTTTTTAATCTTGTGTGCATTCTTGTCATGCACTGTAAGAAGCTCCATTCAAAGCTTCTATTTCATATTGACCAAATACTTCTTCCAATTTTGTGAGCATTTACTGAAATCCATACAGTGTTTTACACATAGGTAACTCTACAGTGATGTCTTACTGAATGGTCTACTTTCATTTAACCAATTTCTGCCCAGAAATACCATAGGGAAACTTTGGAAAGCTGCACATGTTAGCCATGCAGCCCCAGTATTTCTTTCATAGGTTGTAGGAGTGTATGGTATTTAAAAAAAGTATTGTGGCACAGCGTTGTAAAAGTGTCGTGCAACAGTGCTGTAGATGCTGGAGTTTGCATCTGCTGAGACCTGGAGCACTTTGCTGTTCTCAAAATACTTTGGGCAGTGAGTCCATGACAGCAGTTTTGGGTTCTCACAAGTGTTTATCTTGCTTTTCATGCTGGGACTACTCTGTAATAACCTTAAATAGTTCTACTTGTGGTGGCATTTTAATAGTCCTTGGAATTTCTGAAAGAGTCTTGTCCTGGGTGGGTCCTGTCTGAGCAGTCATGTCTTACTGCCCTGAATGGTTTTGAACACATTGATTGCTCTTTAAAAGTACTCTTGTGTGACTGGGGATGATACATCTTAGGATGTCTGATGAGGTTTCTGGCAAGTCCTATCCACCCTGATGCTACGAGGGGAGCTAAGCTGCTCTTGAAGCACCTCCTGTGTGGAGATGTTTATATTAGAGGATCAGTTGTTTGTTGTGGGAGCAAATATCTTTAGATAATGCCAAACCTCTTTCTTGGAACTTCTAGTTCCAACCATGTGACATATCACAGAATCACAGAAACATTCAGGTTGGAAAAGACTTTCAGGATCACCAAGTCAAACCTATATCCTTATTCTACAAGATGCACCCTAAACCATATCCCCAAGCACCACATCCAGGGTTGATGACTCAACCACCTCCCTGGGCAGCCCATTCCAATGCCTGACCACTCTTTCCATGAAAAAATGTTTCCTACTATCTAGTCTAAACCTACCAAGTCACAGCTTGAAGCCATTCCTTCTTGTTCTCACTAATTACCTGTGAGAAGAGACCACCATCAACCTCTCCACAATGTCCTTTCAGGTAGCTGTAGACAGAGGTCTCTCCTCAGCCTCCTCTTTTTCAAACTAAATAGCCCTAGCTCCTTCAGTTGCTCTTCATAAGAATTATTCTTCAAAATAAAAATAAAATACCTGTAGTTCAGGTTTGAGTTGGGATGAGGAAATTTGGGAAGCTATGTTATTGATGGTTATTTAATGTACCCATGGATTAAGAGCAAAGTTGATGTTTGCAGGGGACAAGTTCTAACACTGCATCTTAGCCTCAGTTCAACTAAATACCCGTGGAGAAATTCAAAGTTGGAGATAGGATTAAAAAAACCCCACCAAACCATAGGAGGTAGGTGGGATGTGAGGTAGTTGTTCCCTTCTGAGCCTTGCACTATGGGCTTGAGTGCATATCTGGAGTCATGGATAACCGGCTCTCATATTTTGGGAAAGAGAAAAGAGTTGATCATCACAGCCTTCTTCCCATGCTTTGATACCTATGTTATGAATCACTCAGACTGCAATTAATGTGCCTGCTACTAGTTTCTGGGAACAAGATTTGAATGCATTGCTGTGGTCAGGAGGTTTATCTTGCAGGTACCTCTTTGAAAGGGAATGTTGGATTTTCAGAAAGCTGCCTGGTGTGGATCAAAGTTGTGCCACAGCTAGGGGCAGACTATTTGGCTCATTGGTGACGAGGAGCAACATGAAAGCCTGTGATGAGTTGAAATGTTAAATTAAATAATTCCTCTGTAAAGCCATCTGTGATACGTCTTAATATTTGATGATGAGATTTGGAACAAGAGTGCATGAAACCTTTGTGACTAGTCAACAGGCTTAAAAGCAAACCCAAAAAGCCCAAATGAGCCAGGGCAATGAAAACCTAAACCATAGCTATTGGTAGCAAAAGTCCAGTCCTTGTCTTTATTTCCCTCTCTGATGTCATTCTTTCTGCCGTAAAGACATCAAAACTTCCTTGAAGTTCCACCTGCCAGGTCCACAGGTAGCTTTGCATTACCTTCCTGATCATCTTGACCCCCTTTTTCCACTGTGGCAATGTTCACTGCCCCTTTGTGCAACTTGCTTTTAGATGAAGTGGGGGCAGCTGGGGTTAGGAGAGACATATGGTCAGAGGAAGAAGCTGGAGCTGTGCAGCTTTTTTTTTTGGAGATGAATAGGTGGTGATGTTTGTATGTTTATTCACAGTATCAGTTAATTGCTACTGTTTCTGTTTTGTGAGGTGTTTTCAGTTGTTTGGTTTTTGGGTTTTCCTGTGAATGTGGAAAGTTTTGTCAGTTTGTCACAGGCAAGCAATCTGAACATCACTGTGTGAAATGGTTCATCCCACACACAACTACTCTATAAAGATTTGGGGGCTGCTTGACAAGAAGGGTGAAGCCTACTGGCAGCTACATATATAAGTTATAAATATTCAAACAAATGGATAGTGCTGGGGTTTAATGATAGAATGCATTTATTGTAATTAAATACAGTGCAAAGTGTAACTGTGTCAAATTACTTCTGGGACTGCTATCACATGGATAGCCCCAACTGCTGCCATACTGCAGGGTATGTGTCATCTAGTGGGTGACAACCCACTTCTGAATTAATGAGGGGAGCAAAGCTGAACACTGTGAGAAGTCTTGAACAAGCATCAGCTCTACCAATTCTCATGCAGCCTNATTTTTTTTTTTTTTTGCATGCACAGTGCTAAGAAATGCACTCGTTAAAAAAGCCCTCATGTGCTGTAATGATCTGTAACACCATCATGCTCAATTCACCTGGGTTCAGGAGAGGGACAGCATATTTTAAACAGCATAACTGGGAACAAAATCCAACCCCAATCAAAGACAGTGCTGTAGCTGACTTCTGAAAAGAAANCTTTTAGATGAAATGGGGGCAGCTGGGGTTAGGAGAGACATATGGTCAGAGGAAGAAGCTGGAGCTGTGCAGCTTTTTTTTTGGAGATGAATAGGTGGTGATGTTTGTATGTTTATTCACAGTATCAGTTAATTGCTACTGTTTCTGTTTTGTGAGGTGTTTTCAGTTGTTTGGTTTTTGGGTTTTCCTGTGAATGTGGAAAGTTTTGTCAGTTTGTCACAGGCAAGCAATCTGAACATCACTGTGTGAAATGGTTCATCCCACACACAACTACTCTATAAAGATTTGGGGGCTGCTTGACAAGAAGGGTGAAGCCTACTGGCAGCTACATATATAAGTTATAAATATTCAAACAAATGGATAGTGCTGGGGTTTAATGATAGAATGCATTTATTGTAATTAAATACAGTGCAAAGTGTAGCTGTGTCAAATTACTTCTGGGACTGCTATCACATGGATAGCCCCAACTGCTGCCATACTGCAGGGTATGTGTCATCTAGTGGGTGACAACCCACTTCTGAATTAATGAGGGGAGCAAAGCTAAACACTGTGAGAAGTCTTGAACAAGCATCAGCTCTACCAATTCTCATGCAGCCTTACACTTTATTCTCTGTGACTTTTATGTTGAAAATCACACAGACAAGGACAAAGTTGATACTGTTCAATATAATGAGCCATAAACAGAAGAAAAATCTAATTAAATTTTTTTTTTTGTGCTTTCTTTCTGTCTGAAGGGGAGGACTGCTTGGAGTGCTAGGAAATTTCTCCTATTCTTGCTTGCTTTGAAACCCTGGGATTCTTTGCTGAAAGAAAAGTTGTTTCATTAAAAGAAAAAAAAATGCACATAGACCCCAAAGACTCCATACTTTGAAGTATATTTACACACACACCACAGTCCTGCTTTTATCCTTTTTTATTTTGACTGAATGTTTAGCTGTACGAACACTGGAAACAGTTGTGCACACAACAGCCCTCAAAATAAACCATCAAACTACTTAAGCCTAACTGCAAGAACAGAAGTGTTTGGAAGTAGCAGCGGTTTTGTTTTGGTGACATTAATTAATTAATGAATTAATTTGTTTTCCCTATTCTTTTCGATGTAGGTGCTTCAAAAACTAGGAAAAGCAGACGAAACAAAAGATGAACAGTTTGAGGAATACGTTCAAAATTTCAAACGGCAAGAGGTCAGTTACTTTCCCCGTCCCTTTAATTGTGTCTTAAGAAGAATGCAGGGTATTTGAACTTGCTGATTTTGAAGAAGGTCTTACAGGTTAATAGGTAAGAAGGTGGGGATTTGGGGGTGGG